>CBVK0104135601.1:0-19877 GCA_900067695.1 Picea abies
GAGTAATGATAGACGACATCATATTAGTATTGCACGAAGGCTCACTGAAGTGTTGCAGGGCACAGGAGATGGGGATCTGTTGCTTCAACAAACTGAAAGGGAGAACGGAATGTTGCAGTGGCTTCAAGCTTTAGATTTACAAGTAATGGGGGCATGCCGTGCAGATGAGAGGCTGAGGCCAATGTTACAACTTAATGTTTCCTGCGCCGGTGCTGATGATCGTCTTCTAGCTCAGCTTAGTCAGGTAAGAGCGGTTACCCCCTATTCCAACCTAGATTAGCAATAGTAGAAATGATATAATATGAAGAACAGTAACAACTCCAGGTTCAGTTACAGTTAGAGGCACAAAATTAAATATAACCCACACTTCTAGTGCACCAGATACTCCGAGTCGTCAATCCAAATTAAGGTTAACTGGAAAGCAAATTCCAGAAAACAGTGAGTGAGCAGTTGTAGTGTTCAATTGAATTAGCTAGCTCATCTTTGGCCGGGTAGTAGGATACTATTGTTTTGCCTTCTGTTGTTTCTAGCTGCAAGCACAGGATTTGGGTTGGGTTTGAAAAGTCTTGGTTATATAGCAACGAAAGTACTAGTCCCACAAGTACAACACTAAGCGATGGTTATATAGCAACGAAAGTACTAGTCCCACAAGTACAACACTAAGCGATGTGAAAATAAGCCAATATGCAAGCACTGGATTTGGGTTGGGTTTGAAAAGTCCTGGTTATATAGCAACGAAAGTACTAGTCCCACAAGTACAACACTAAGCGATGTGAAAATAAGCCAATATGCAGTTTTAGCACGTTGGGTTTTGCAAAGAGCGCATTATAAATACATGAGTAGTTTTGGGTATTTTGATTGTTAGCACAATGGCTGAGATATGATATAGAGAAATTTTTTTAGCAGTTTTGTAGTTTGGGAAATGTGCTAGATGATGGAACCAATACTGCTCAAACTTCTATGAACCAGCCAAAACAAGTCTCAAGAGATACAACCAATCATCAGAAATTGTCCTTGTAGAAAAATGGTCCGAGAGAATTTACCTTACCATGTTTAAATACTATTGCAATTTGTTCAGATCTCAATTTGTTGAAGACTTTTTAAAGATAGCTTCTGTGACTATTAACATTAGATCTGATAATGTATTGTTGAATTGTCCGGGGCTGTAAAAGTTAATGGGATGACATCATTGACATGTATTATTCATGGTACTCTTGCACCAAAAAAAATCAGTTTATTGTAGTATTGGGTATTTTAACTTGTGATAGTCTGCTGACTGCCTGATGGTCTAAATTTCAGACAAAGCAATCTAGAAAAAAAGAACTACATAATGTTTGGGGAAACTTCATCAATAATGTACTTTATAAGTTGATATTACTGTAGTGCAATTTGTTTGAAATTTATTTTTAACCAACTCATGCACCATAACTGGTTAACACATTAAGTAGCTATTATTTCTTTATATAGAACCAGCTCATGGTGGGGTGAGTTTGTAAACATATATCTGCTGTTCTGCAAACTTACATTTAGCTTAAAAAGAAGTCCTGTTGGAATTTTATCAGTTTTCAATAAATACTAAAATTGTTATGTAGTTTAATGTATTTTAGCATGATGTTGCAGCATTTTAAGGCACGAGAGCTTGGGATGCTTGCGCGTTGCCTGTGCGTTCCACTTGTTTCGATTCGTGTGGGAAAAGTAATTAAACAAGGCAGTCTATTGTGCCCAACTTCTAGAAGGTATCTTTCTTTTGTTCAGTTCATTATATTTTTTTATTCAAAATTAGTAAATACTTGAGGATTATAGAAATGGGTTGGTTTCTTTTTTTAGTTTTATTTTACTTGAAATACTATGAGAAAAATGTTAGGTTGATCAGATTCCTGTATTGAATAAGTATATTTTTAAAAATCAACAGAACACCTTGAAAGAGGCAGATATGATTTCTAATGTGTTGATTATGCTAATAAAAGTACTCAAGTGCTCCACTGGAATTATCTTGGTGGCAAATTGGTTTCCCAGCTGGTGTGATTGCAGATTGGCTGTTTCTGCTTCCCGCTTGGATTCAGCTGGTGTGTTTTTGACCCAGATTATTTGAAGAACATTGTGCGTAAGAAAATACCTTCTATATTCACATGATTCTGGTGTCATTTCTATTTTCTGAAATGGTACAATCTTCTTATTCAGATCACCACTTTAGTAATATGTATACATATTTATCAAACTGTTGCTGGCTAGGAACCTTTTTTTCCATATCAAGCGATGTTTAGCTAAAATTGAGCTATTGCCACAAAAGTACCTACTCTGGTTGGCATTTCAAGAAATCTATAGCTTAGCAATGCTTGTAGGAGTCAGCTACAAAATTGGATGTAATATTTGATTGTTGGAACTTAAACAGCCTAAATCAAATGTCCAGGTTCCTCTCTTCAGGTAAGTAGTAATAGCGTAATTATACTGTAAGTTAGGAAAAAGGTGGCATTATAAAGAGTTTGTTAATGTAGAATATTATCCAACTATGGGAGGCTGGTGTTTTTCCAAAGGAATAAAATTGTCAGAAGTTTTTGCAGGATTTACACTGCAGCAAACCTGAGGGCAAAGTAGTCAGTCTTGGTTTTGGTGATGGCTTCGACATGGAAAAATAGAAATATAAAAAATATTTAAATTTTAATTATATATATATATATATTCATGCATTTCAATGTAAAAATGAGCTATTAGAGACCAAATATGTGAGCATGCTGAATCATATTGCATGTAAGTTTGCAAATAGGAAAAATCACATTGAGATGACGTTCTGAGAAAGTAATTGATATTCTGGATAATAATAAACATCGAGGCTCTAGATAGCCGTAAGAGTCCAAAAACTCATCAAACTCTAATCTATTGAGTAAATTCTCAGTCATGAGTTATGGCTCATGATTCATCAGAATTATTGTCATAGACTGAATCCCCAGGAATGGCCTCTGGATCAGCCTTTGCTTCTGCTGAACTCCCCTGTTAAGGTGAGGGGGCTGCTCCTGAAGATTCTACACTTGAACCAATTTACCAATAGTAGTTTAAGCAGCTCCAAGTCTGTCCAGCTTGAAGTGGTTCTGAGAAAAGTTTTGAGAAGTGAAAGGTATGAAAGGTGAGGAGCCTTTGCTTTTATAAAAGGTAGGTCTAGGGTCTAGGTAGGTTAAGTCTTTCCCTATGTTGCACTAGGTTTCTGGAACTGTGGGGATGGAGGAATGTTTTTTGAACAGCTAGAGCACACCTCCAACTTTTTCAAGGGATGATGGGCTGTTTGGCTATATATATATATATATAAAATTAGAATTCACCAGACATGAATGATGAAATATTGAAATAGAACTAGTTCACTGCATATATATGAAAATAGCAATTATGAAATCAAAATATGAATTTAAATATCATGATATCAATATGGCATGTGCAATGTAAACTGACATGCCCAAGGTCCAAAACTTCAAAGTCTTACAAGTTGCGGAATTACAACATGATAGTTTGATAGTTCATGAATCGTGACTCACAAGTTATACTACATAGTTCGAACTATTAATTCAAAACTTATTAATTAGATTCTAAAGTTATGAGCTTCGTATACATGTGTGATTTCAGCTTTCTGTTCTCTTGAACATTTCCATGACTTAATGCCAGACCCAGGGATGCCCAATAGATAATGATATGCTCTTTGACAGTTTCCTGTAAAATGGTGGCCACAAATTTTGCACATCCATACTTTGGGTCCATCATTGATCAGCATCATGAACCTCAACAAGAGATTTTCATTTCCTTCAACTTGGCCTTGAATCCAAGTCATTTGACTTTGGGAGAAGGGGGCATATGGACATGTGGGGATGAATGTTCAACACACAATCTGTAGACCCCTGAAATGGTACATGTTGGGACATGTTTATATAAATATACAGAAATTACAGAAATAGACCTAAAGATGCAACTTTTTAGAACATTTAGAAAACATTAATACAATCATACAACTAGTAACTTACTACATCAAACACAAGGATTAGAACACTTGTAGAAGTTTGAACTAGAAGTAGAACCAAAAACTGTTGTTTTCTCAACGAGTCATTTGATGTTATCAAAATCAAAATGTATTAGACAGATGATAGATCACAATTCATAGATAAGACCAAGATTCATAGATGATAAGGATACTGAATACAAAAAGACCGGTACACTCTTAGATGCCACCATGATGATGTAAAAGGCACTAAGAGTTTATCTACCTCCTTTGCCTAAACCAACAACTTGGTTTTAAGCTCCTCTAAGCTTAAGCTGGGAGGTGCATACCTAGTTGGAGCCCGTTGAACTAAAGATTGACACATCTCATAAAACAAAGGAGACCATGCAACATTTTATGAAAGGAAGTTGAGATATAAAAAACTCGATGGGAAGAACATTCTCCTCTAGCAACTCTTGTTGAAAGATCTTGTCTGTGGATCGACACTAGGAGCATGCCTCTTCCTTTTCCCACTTATGTTAGATGTCTTCTTCAAGACCGGAAAAGGATCATCTGAATATCTGCATGTCATAGTTGTTGCTGCCACCTTCCCCAAGCCTAAATTATCCTCGCTTTCATATCTCTTCATTCACTTGGAGACGCTTCACATGCTCCAATACCTCTATCAGGGAGGCCCAATAAATGTCCCTTATCTCGCCAAGAGGTTCTCTTGAATTCAACTTTACAGAAATTACATGTCCAAAAATAGGTTCCTCCCCCCAACCCTTCTCCCTGGCCCCTTTCTTCTAGTTAGATATTTTCGCAGCAGGTATTTTTTTGTGACTGGGCTGTTTTGTGTTGCAGTGTTTTGTGCAGAAATGGCAGCTCTACTTCCAATATTGGAGCACTAATAGTAGTGGAGATTGAGTTGGAGGAGGGGGAGCAACACCAACACAGACATTCTTCCCTTTCTTTTGACCTTAAGCAGAAGTCCTTGATGAATGAGTCATGATTTCTTTGGGATGAAGAAAGAAGAGCACTGCTGTTGGAGAATGCTCCACTCTGGGAAAAAATTGCGAACTGTAGATGCACCAAATGGAAATCTTGCCAATTATGGTTTTCTCCTTACCTTCAGATTCCTTGAGAGTTGAGGCAAACAACAATGAAACAATGACAAAAGTGGGGTGGCAGTTTGAGGTTTAGGGTTTTGAACGGACCCATGAGTGGTTTTTTTGGCTCTGCAGGTGTCAGACACTCTGGGACATGCCGTACCCATGTGTTAGACATAGTGTGTCATGTGTCCATCCATCACAACAGACATGTGATGCAGTGTCTGACAAGTAGGTACAATGTGTCCAATGTATTTCACAAATTTGACACCAAGATTCAAGCCCCATAGCCTAAACACCACTAGTGCGACACCTTGGCCTTGAACATTTTGTCTGTCCATGGTAAATGACAAACATACTTGACAAACTGAGTGCTAAAAGGATCCAATAATGTGTTGACCAGGATCAAAGTGATGTGGAGCCCCAATTCAATAATTAGGAAGACAAGGAAGGAGGTACGAAAGAGAAAACATGACCTCCTTTTTCTTTTGCAGCCTTGCATGGATTGCTTTTTTCTCTTGTTTTGAGAAGGTGGAGATGTTTAAACCTTACACAACCTGAGAATGCATGACAAAACCCTGCAAAGCAAAACAATGGTAACTTAAAAATTAAAAATAAGGAAAATTTACAAACTTTAAATTATGAATCATTTCAAACTTTAAATTATGAATAAATTCATAAACTCTATACATGAATCATTCCAAAATTTATGAATAAATTCATAAACTTGAGCATTATCCATATTATTGAACTTCTTAGAATTCCACTTAAACAGAAACTTGAAACTGAGAACTTCATAAACCAATCAAATACAAATTTATAATCCTTGATAAAGCAAGGGGTAAAGACTAAAGAATTTAATGAAAATGTTCAAGCTGATTATATATCCCAAATGAGAAGTCAGGAAAGGCATCAATGACAGTAAAAAATGAGAAAATGCCAAAAATAATACACAGTGCAGGTATAGTCTAAAGATGATTGTAAACTATAGTGTAGCTGCCTATAAATGTATGGCAGCAGAGGTTGCATAGCCATTCCTCCAAACCACTGCTGCGTTTCTTCTTGTTTTGGGTGATCTTTTTGACAAATTGTAACAAGGGTTTCTTCTAGTTGATGGAATTTGAGTTTTCAATAGACTCTGGCAATGTTGTAGTTAGTCTTCTTTCAGATTGAGGAGAGGGAAGAGAACTGCCCTCATTTTGGATTTTTTTTTGAGATTTTGGAAGAAATGCAAAATAAGAAAGAAACAGTAGCCTTTGCTGCCACTGTGCAAACATCAGTGGCTTTGAAAACCACCGATTTAACCAACAAAAGCTGTGATATTCATAATACACAATAAGGAACTGTAAGTCTGGTAAATGCACTTCAGTCTTCAATACACCAAGGTTCTCCATTCAATCTGTTGTGTACATTGGCAAGCTCTCTGAAGTTTCCATGCAACATTCACAGGCAAAGTCAGAGAGACTGCTGCAATTGAGGTTTGCACTGTTGAGGCAGCTTCATCTTGAGTCTTTACAAAGGTAAGGATTATTCCAAGTAGGGTGAGTCTGATAGAGGTAGTGTGAGAGGTGTCTCCAAACAGAAATTGCAGGCAGCGTGAAAGGGAAATCTGGTGGTTCTGTGAGAGTGAATGAGGAACGAGAAGTGGAATGAGAGAACTGCATGTTAGAGTAGGGTTCTTAGTGTTTATGGATTTACCCACCGTGTCCCACATTGCACTTATTTTTCTTTTATTTTGTTTTTTGAATCTCCATAAGCCACTGCAGTGTGAGATATGGCTTGGCAACCCCATTTTTTCTAGGGACCTGGTGACTGTCCCGAAAATGTTCCCTATTTCTGGACCAGAATGGCTCGGGTGCGGGCTAAACATTCCTGAGTCCCCAATGACCAGAATGGCTCGGGTGCGGGCTAAACATTCCTGAGTCCCCAATGACGTCCCTGAGCAAATTAGAACATTCCCGAGTCCCCAATGATGTCCTTGAGCAAATTAGAACATTCCTGAGGTGTCCCAACGTTCGCTGAGATGTGGGATTGGCAGGTACATCATTTTTTAAGAAGTGACATGCCCCTTTGCAACACAGGCCTTTTCTTTTTGAATTTGTTTTTCTGATTTTCATTTCTCCTTTGTCGCGCCGGCAGGCTTATGTATCAAAACAGACTCAGCCAACTCAGACTGAGTCAGCTGCTGACTCTTAGGCCAACTGGAGTCGGTATTGTTATAGTCAGCCAATTGCAACTGCACTGCCTGAGCTGTATATGGTTGGAAGCATTTTGAAAGATTGCAATGCAGACTAGGAGTGGCCCCAATTTTTGAATTATTTACCCAGCATATTATATTAAATGCTATATTTCAAATCTTCATCACTAACACTAAAGTGAGGCACGAGAGTATAGAAGCTTCTGAACTTGTCAGACATTAGTTTTGTCAAGATCAAGTGCTGGAGAAACATTCGTTTGGTCAGATTTTACATTGCTTTGCCTACATTTGTTTTGCAAAGAGTTCAACATGATTTTTTACCATGGCTTATCTGTAGTTGAAATACAGTTGTAGCAAAAGTGAAGTTTTATAGTGAATTGCCCCTGCTGATTTGCTTCTGGTTTCTTGTGGGAGTTGTTTTGATTTATGTGCAGTCTGATAATGCTTAACTGGAACAAGTCTGATAATGCTTAACTGGAACAAGTGCATGAAGTGTAATCTAAACTTTGCATGTTGTGTTTATCTCGCGTGGAGCCTGTTAAATTTTATGTGCAGTCTGATAATGCTTAACTGGAACGAGTGCATGAAGCATGGTTTTGCACCTGTTATGCATGCAATTTTATGGTTAAGGCAGTCTGATTTGTTTTAGTTGTAATCTAAACATTGCATGTTGTGTTTATCTCACGTTGAGCCTGTTAAATTTTATCTAACATTGTATGATTAGCTGTTGGTTGATCTGGTTAGAATATTTAATTTGAATTCTTTCTTATCTACTATTAAGAATACTTCTTTAGTGCTTGCATTTTTGGTTATTATCAGAGTCTACAAATGTCAAGGCTGTATTGCACCTGTTCTAATTGGCATTATAATCAAGATTGTAATGAAATTCCATTCGCATCAGTGACTGGCTTAGAGAGACAGTTACAACTATTGCACTTGAAGTTATGTACATATGTGTAAAACGGTTGCTATGTTTATAAATTGCCAGTTAAAATAAAGAGAAGCCTTTAAAGGTCTTATTTTATGCACTCATTTGATTATTTTTCTAGCCTTCCCAAAATGGTAGTCCAATCTGGGCTGTTGACCAGTGCTAATCTACTACATGGCAAGGAAAGAAGACAGTGAAACACATCTCAATATAGCTTCATAGCTTTCATTCCATCCTTGATCCTCCCCCTTTGACAGCATCTATGAGTGGCTTGCTTCTGTCTCAAGTTTGAGAGAAGTGGGGAAGTATAGGTCAACTTTGAATGAATACTGTATTCTATTAAGGGCTTACCATGCCACTTTGATTAGAGCCTCTCTGCAATGATTGTCCCTTGCTTTCCATGTTATGTTACGAGGCCCTGGTTGCTAATGTCAGCTTCAGCTTGGAAGTTTGGCTGCCACAAAATTGTACAGAGTTGAATGATCTGGGAGATGCTATTTAAGGCACAGAGATTGTTCTTGGTAGATTCTTATTTATTGAAATTCTATAGGGATAGGAGTAGAGATGCATAGTGCATTTACACTCCGTGTCTATTACTTGGAACGAATTTGTCCATATATTTAAGACAATTAAATCTATTCTCCCTGGAAATAGAAAGTTCTTGATCATGTAGTGGGAGATAGAGATTTTATGGTATCACGTATTGGCAATTGTGAAATGCTGCATCTTGTTAGAGTTCATTCCTAGGGAAATGGGATATGATATGTTGGCACTATGAGATACTGTAACTAGTATATTCTTTGGAAAATTTCATTATTTTATTAATCATGGTCTTATAGCTATTTATCGGATATACTTTTATTTGTGTTCTAGGACTTATTTTGCAATGCAAAATCATTGCATCTCAGAAGAAAAAAATGTCTGTTAGTCAACTAAAATCAATTTGCAGAGCTAAAATTTCATTGCTTTCTCATATGTGCACTTGCTTGTACTTTTTTATCTGTTTGCCTGTGTGGCATCTAAGATCAGCTTGGAGGTTAGGAACATTTCATGCCAACTGAATCTTTGTTTCACAGATGCCAACTCCACATTTTCTATGCTGATTCTGCTGTCTTGAGCTATTCACATTCTACTCTCTGCTTCCTGGTATTTGTCCTTCCTGTCGTGCAGCTGAAAAATATATTAAGAAGAAACAAGCTGGAACAATAACTCATATATTCATGAAATATAACCTTTATTGAAAATTCTGATGATTAGAAAGTGGATGATATTTATTAGGCTGTCATTCCAGGTCATAGTTATAAGAGACCCAATGGATGGAACTGCTGTTTGTGATCATTTGACTTGTGGTGTACAATAACTGATACCTTCAATAGTATGTACTGAGGATTGCCTTCCTGTTTAACTCTGCTGCAGAGGTCATTTGAGTCTGACTTTGTTACCTTCTTCCGATCTACGCCTTTCATTTGTTGGAGATGATGGTGTTGTGGAGAGGTTGGCTGTTTTGAGTCCTGGTAATGAGAACTCAAGTGTGGTTATTGAAGGGATTTCATCAGACACTTCTGGAAGATCATTTTTGTTAAGGTTACCTGGTGGCAAGCTCTCATATTTCTGGCAGTCAGAGAAGTCTAAGTTGGTTGGAGATGAGTTGCTCTCAAAGGTAGACTGCTAACTGTAGTCTGTGAATATAATTAAACATTATTAGTAATTGAAATGAACTGCCATGTGCGAACATTGTTTATTAATTCTAAAAGCTGGCTCTTTTGTACAGATAAAAGATCTGCTCGGACGGAGGCCTTCGCTTTCACAGCTTACTGGAATCCGTGAGTCACGCCTTGATTCTTTTGCAACTTATCTCAGAACTACTTTTCTTGGATCAGTAAGTTCTTCCACCCAACAGGATCCAGTTTCATCTTCACGCAATGTTAGCAGGGTAAACTCTACAGAAGCGGAGTCTGGTCCAACTAACTTGAGCAACGTGTCGGCTCCCTTTGTAAGACCTTCACAACGCTTCAGACTTGGTTTAAGTCAACCAATGATGCATGGACGTTCCCATGCTGGCAATCAAGGCAGCCTTAGTCCTAGAACTGGTGCTTTTAAAGATGGAGTAATAAGAAATGTTTCTTGTATACGAACTGTGGCCTCAGCAAGAGAGAAACTTAAGAGACGCATGGATGTCCACAGCAGCATTTCTATCATTGGCTGCCCAAGCTTTTCTACGGTGCAAACATTAAGCAATTCTCAGAATTCCAATAATAATGCAACTGATTCATGGAGCACACAGGTCTCACTATCTGTTACCAGTACAAGTTCAAATGAGAAAACAAATGATATTTGTGGTAATGGGCATGGTAGGGAGCATGTCACTCCTCTGCCACAGCGGTATCTTCATTTGCCTGTTAGCTCTGTAAATGGATTACCTTCTCAGCAATCTCTTCCCATTGGAGAAGCTTCTTTCAATCCATTTGCATTTCACCTGCCAGCTTCATCTCATGTGCCAATTTCAGGTACTTCCATATTTTCACCATACTATTGCCCGTGTCCTCTGCGGGCATCTTCTTTACAGTATACAATAACTCCCCCATTTTTGCCATCTTTGTCAACTGAAGCAGTTAGCTTACCCCCTCCAACTTCATACTTATCTGTTGGATCCTCTTCTGCCTTTATCCCTCCCTTGCCTCTAGATCTCCATAATGTCAGTTTCTCTCCAATCTCACTTCCGGTTCCATCATTGGTCAATATTCCAACTCCGCTGCAGACTTCAAATTTACCATCTTTCTTGAGCGACCCAGTGGTCAGAGTCCCATTACCTGTTTCATCATTTGTAACTGTACCCACCCCACAGCAGATCTCGAGTTTCACTCCCTTTTTCTCTGATCCCATTGTGCACATTCCAGTGATAGATTTTCACTCCTCTGGTCAGGGTTATCTTGTAAGTGCAGGGCCATCAATCTCATCTGCAATATCTCCAATTCTTCCTGGCTTGCTGAGCACATTGATTCCTGAATCAGGCCCTGCAGATGAGAAAGAGGATTCGCATGCCATGCAACTTTTAACAAGCTTAAGATTTTCATCACCTTGGAGAGGATCTGAAGGTGAAAGCTGCCAGACAACTTTCAAGTCAAGCTTTCCTGCTTTGAGCAAGCATCAGAACGAAACAGAAAGTTTGTATGCCCATTTGGAAGCTCTAACTAATCTGGGAGAACAAGGTTCTCTTTTTAACAATTGCTCTGGGGTGATATCTAGCACTTTAGGTAGTCAGAACAACATATGCTTCAGTGTACCATCTCAGCAGAATGGGTCGCTATTGGGAATTGTACCTACTGTTTTGTCAAGTTCGAACTTGTCCTGTTTATATGTAAGTCATATTCTCTCTGCACTTGGTGTTTTTTCAAAATATATTTTGAGCCATGCTTGAAAACTAGGCATTTGTTAAGATTGTAAATGCTGAAGATTTTTAGCTTTTGTTGCTGTTTTTTTAGGATGTATGTCAGGAGGGGAAATCTAAACTAACTACATTAGTCACTGGAAGTCGTGGGCTGTATGGTGGTTCGTGTGACCCAGTGGTCTCATCAAATCTGCTGGCAGGAATTAATCAGAGATCTTCAATCCATAGTGATGCAAATTTGAATTTCCATGTAAGAAATAACATTAATGGACCACAAAATACAGACAGTTATTTACAACTGGAGGAAGCCTCTTTTGATGAAGAATTTTCAATGGAGGAAGCACAGAAGGAAGACTCAAGCATGAAGTAAGATATTTATGACTGGAGGAAGCCTCTTCCAATGAAGAATTTTCAATGGAGGAAGCACAGAAGGAAGACTTTAGCATGAAGTGATCATGTAAAGGCACGAGCCAAGTAATGCAAGGCAAGGCATGGGTCACGTTTTTCCCTGCAAAGACCAAAATTGTATTGTATAACCTCAGTTCTTTTGTAGATATCTGTACTAATGGAATCAGAGAGGCAGATGGAATAGTATAGTGCTGTATTAACCGCATATCTTACTGAACATGACCTAGAAATTTTGAAAAACAAGCTGTTCGTTACAGCAGCCTATATGTTGTGTTACTGTTGTCTGTTCAAGCATTTTTGTGCTTTGGTAAAGCAAATATCATCTGGCACATTTTGGCTTTCCTTATTAGCATTATATTGTATATCTTCGAAGACAATTTTGGATACTGTAAAACCTAGTCACGAAGCTGTCTTACGTTGGAGCTCCTTTTTAAAAATAACATGATGCATCTTTGCTCATGTTCTAATATGTACTTTGTATAAACCTTTATTGGAAGCTATTTATCATCTAGTTTTTTAATTCAGATTTCTTGATGCTGCGTCCATGAATTGTCTTCTCGTTTCAGATATATGAATTGACACAACAGTCGGTAACACTGTTGCCAAAAGACTTGAGAAGTATCTTTTGCACATTGCTTTTCATTAGGTAAGTTGTGTGTCAAACTTATTATTTAGAGCAGATAAATTTGTCTATAGAATTGGGGGTGGGCCTGTGAATGGCCTGTGAATGTGTGTAATTTTTGGTAGATAGAAGGGTGCATATTATATTTCTGAATATTCAGAATGATGGTACAAAATACAGTTTGGTCTTGGGCCCTTTAATGTTGTATAACCACAAATGGGAGACCGTCTACACATGCACATCTTATAGATAACAACGAAATCCCAACAAAATAGGTCTGGTATCATGGCTCTACCAAATCCTTGTATTTATAACTTGAGAAGCACAGCTCTTTCCATCCCCATCTTGCATGACAGGGTGATGAAGTATTAAAGCACCATGTAGTGAGCCTGGCTCACTGCCTTTTCATCTTGTCCATTAGATGATAAATAACGTGTATCCAATGGACAGGATGCACCAGGCAGTGAGCCAATGATGAAGTATAGTTGGTGATGGAAGGTTCTGGAGTCTGATACTGCCACTGCCCCATTGTCTAGTATTGTTCTTGTACATTTAAGTGCGGTGTGGGTTGCCACTTTTTATTTAGCAGTTTCCAAGCTTTTTATTGACTGTATTTGCACAAGTTAATGCTCACTCGAATGTTGCTCAGTAGCCCATAAATGGTCTTTAAAATCTGTAATTGACTGTATTTGCACAAGTTAATGCTCACTCGAATGTCAGAGTAAAATTAGGGTGACAACAAGGGATAATTGGGAAATTGCAACTAAATGGATAATTGGGCTATTAGAGAAATGTGGGCTAATTGGGGTTAATTGAGGCAATTAAGAAAACTAGGGAAATTGGTTAATTGGGGCAGTATACATAATTAGGAAAATTAGGCTAGTTTCGAAAATTAAGGTAATTTTTGTGATTTGGGCCACTTTAGGTAAATTGGTCAATTAGGAAAATGGGGTCTATTTGGACGACTAGGGAATTTGGGGAATTTAGAAGCTAAACTAGATAGGGCAATTGGGCCAATTTGGGTGATTGGGGCAAATTAGACTAATTGGGGTATTAGGAAAGCGAGGTTAATTTGTTTAATTGGGACAATTAGGGAAATTGCAGAAAATTGAGGTTATTGGGGCCAACTTGGAAAATTGGAGAAATAAGATTAATTGGGAAACTCAAATAATTGAGCATTTGGTGAAATTAGGGGTAATTGGAGTTATCTAGACAAATTAGACTTAATTGGGGTACTAATTGAGGCAATTAGGGTGTTTGGCTTAAATTAGGTTAAATTGAGCTAATTGGGCAACTATGGAAATCAGGGCTAATTGGGGTAATTCTGAAAATTGAATTTAGGCAATTGAGGTAAATTGTGATAATTGGGTTGGGGAAGTGGGGCTCATTGGATAATTGAGGAAGTTGCGGAAAGTTGAGTTAAGTGGGATTAATTGAGAATGTTAGCAATAATTAGGCTAATTGGGAAACTAAGGAGAAGTGGAGCTAATTGGGCATTATGCAATATGGGTTTAGTTTGGGTTATCTAGACAACTTAGATTTATTAGGCAATTGGGGAAATAATTGGAGGGCTAATTGTCAATTGGTTCTAGCTTGGGTAGTTGTGAGGAGTGTTATTCTCTCCACCCAAGGTCAATTCTTGCAAATGATATGTTGAGATCTTAACGAGTATATTGTTGTAACAACCTTGAGCCTTGTGTTGACAAAAGCCTTGAGCTTCTATAGAGTTTGGTTTACCCTAGGTACTATCCTTGGAATGAGGGGAAGTACCTAGTGGGTTTCCCAGGATATGTAGGATATGTTTTTCACAAATTTTTTTTTGGAGGGTTAATTGGGGCACTTACTAGGGTAAATTGGTTCAATTGGACTAAATGGGGATAATTAGGCAATTGGGTAGCAGGATAATCTTATGCAACGCTTGTGTTGTACCCTAAGGCATTGTGTATGGCCTACTCATGTTAGAGGTAATTTATTGGTATGACCTTAGAACTATGGCATTGTGTATGGCCCACTCATGTTAGAGGTAATTGGTATGACCTTAGAACTATGTCTTTTGACACTAGAACTCTTGACCATGGTTAACCATCATTGATCATATTGACCACGGTTAACTTGTTAACCCATATTCCTTTCAAGTCAATTTGATAGTACCCTATGCTAATACTTGTCATGTTGTGCCATTTTTTTTAGGTTCACTATTTTTTTAGGGCACAATAATTGACAAACAATAATAAAATTAACTCAGACAAAGTATAAGCATGTAAAAAAACAAGAAACATTTAAATAAAAAACAAATTAAAAAGAAAACTTCTAACAATTGGGAAACCAGCAGTGAACAAGAACATTCGCAACATTTAAATAACATGACAAATTAATAAGCTTACTAAATTTCCTTCACAATAACATGTGTTTTATATTTAGAAAAACGTTGCGGTCATATTTGTACAATGCTCCTTACAAGATTGGAGGGTGCTTACTTCTAAAGTTCTTTTCACCTTGTCCATAAATTTTCCCAAATGCCAAATGTGTTTCATTTTTTGCCTTGGTGAATGAAGTATATTTGTTTAATTTGGTTACACAAAAACAATACATTTATCTTATAAAGCTAATGGAGTTGTATGCTGGTTTGTCTCACTGTAAGGGCCAGCATGAACTAAGTTCCTTGAGCTACACTTTTTTCCACTTCTTTTTCCTTAATATCCTTATGAGATTTTCTGCTCCTTGTGAGAGGGGTGTGGTAGTGTTGGCAGCCAACAATTCTTGTCAAATTTTATCATGGTAAAATGTCATCGCCAATTTTTCTGTAGCTGCCTCCTCCTTATAAACATTTTTATATTTTTTGGCTTTGAGAAGATTCATTTGTCTAGCTGTGTGTAAGAGTTCATTGTTTTAATCTATCGTTGTTTTGTTCAATTTCATGACTGAAAGCATGAAATTAGAACAAAATTTGGTTTGAGTGGTCATCCTACAGTTTGTGGATTTTTCTTTTTGCAAATGGGATTACACCTAAAAGACATCTATATCTTTATAAAACCTTAAAGTTTGCAAGTCTATCATTTTCATTTGTTGATCCATTACCATAACACTTGAGTTATCCACCTTGGGAGATATGACTTAGTGATTTCTATCTTTGATTATATGGTTTTCACATTTGACATATCTATGATCGCGCAACAAGCAAACTTTGGTTTAATTTGAAAATTGAATGTTACCCTTAGCAGTGGAATCACGGTCTTGTCGTCCTGGTACAGGACTGACACACTTGCCTTCAAACATCATCCCTTCATCCTGCATAGCTCAGGCCCGCATTCATTGTTGCAAGTGGTAAGTTTTGATGCTTTGGTCTTGGCATTCATTTCACACAATGGTTTTCTGTTCTGCGTGTCCTCTGGTTACTATCCATTCAAAGCTCCAAATGGTTGTTATGGTAGCCTCCCGAATCCTTAGGTATCGGGTTCCTACCGATTATGCAGACCTCATCTTACTTTTCGTGTGTTGGAGAACACAAACCACCTCTCGCTACCCTTGCTGTTTCTATGTGAAGATCTCAATGGCACCCGTGGTGAGAATCGAGCCCAATGGTTCGCAAGCTCTCCTCTCTCATGACAATGCCATGGACAATATTGTGGCATATGGCTGGGATGGTTTCATCAGACGGTTTGAGGGTTTCAACCTCGCTATGGCCCAAGCTTTCGCTTAGAATTTTGATGGCACTAGGGCTAAGATTGGGGATCTGTAGCTAGAAGTGACCGAAGGTTCCATAGCATCCCAAGAGGGAGATCGGTGGTTTAAGAACATCAAAATCGAAGGCGTGCCCTGACGTTTACTCACGGCCTCCAAGAAATCACATTGCTGTATAAAAGGTACACCAATTGCTCTTTTCAAACCTCAATGGCATGGCCTGCTCTTAATGCTTAAGCAATTCATAGCCTGTGAAGGTAGATATGGTTTTATCTTCTTGTATCATGTCCGCCTGCTGATGGTTTTTCTAGGTTTCGAGTTGAATATGCCTTTTTATTTGTATAGGAGTATGCAGAAATGGCTAAGTTCTATCAGAGACAGAAACTAAACTCACAGTCAAGCTTGTTTCACCATGGCTTCATCCGAATCCTCGTGGTTTCGCATGTCTAAAACTGGGGATAGTTGGGAAAATTTCTTGTTTAGAAATAATTTTAACCTACCTGAAAATGTAATAGAATCACCTTTGCATCATGATGAAAACCCTAGTCCCTGTCGATCTAACCCCACTATTGAAAACCTATGTGTTAATCCATAAGAAGGCCATGCGTCCATAGATCAAACCTCTGTTGCTATCCAGAAGCCACGATGCGATTTCATGTCCAGAAAGTCTTTGGAAGAAGTTTTAGATGATTTAAAGGATAAAGTTTCTAGTGTTCCTACTCATGAGCTGATTCAGGGTGTTTTAAACGAATCGATTGTCAAGAAAAAGGACAGGTATAAGAAACAAAGTAATCTAGATGTGAATTTTACAAACAAGAGACTAGGCCGACTCATATCTAGAAATTTGAGAAATCAACAGCATGATCATCAGAGCTCGATTCTTGTGATCGAGGTCGATGATCGTTTTTCGAAGGATGAGATCGATAATTATTGCTCAAGAGGATGTAGATGACCGAATTCTGGGTAATGATATCGACACTGATGCAATACAGTTCAATTTCGTTTCTAATCTCCCACCGTTCCTCAAGAAACAAGAGGGTTTCTCTGGTTTACAACACGATTTGAAGCAAATCACAGGACAAACTAAATTGCCCTCTGCAAAACAGGGTCAACCTCTGCCTACCATAGAACTAGTTCATTGTGAAAACTGTTTTGATTGGATTGGGAGATATTACCGGGATGTCCCCTATCTTCAAGTCCAATTAAACCAAATGGTAGCACAAAACTCTTTGCTCGAGAGGGAGAATGACGACTTGAAAGCCTGCGTTTGATCGAATGCTCACAGGGAAAACAAAAGGATTAAGCGGTCTGGTCATGTGATTATTAAAAACTCAACAAATTTCAACACCATCATAAATTCAGACTTATCAGATGATTCTCTATCAAATCTCTGAAATGGTAAATATTTGTTTTGATTCTGTTTGAGAAACAATAAATAGATTCATTTTTGATTTTATTTTGAGACTAGCTACAGAATCAAAAGATTCTGTAGCTAGTCTATTTTAAATTTTTTCTGTGTATTTTATCTAAACTTTGATTTCGTTTTATCATTTCAGATAAACAACAGGTTATGATGCTATGTGTAAGGAAAATGAATCATGGGTTAAGCGTTCAATTGCTTATTAATTTTCCATTTTTGAAAAAACAATGTAATTAATGTAACTATTTTTGATGTAAAAACTTCTACATGAGTATCCTTTTGTTATTCTATTTTTGTAAAACAAACTTATTTTCAGGGATCATCCTCTATCTTGTATGATAAGAGGTAACTGATCCAAGACATGTTTAAATAACTTTTGTTGCTTGGTGTAAAGCAGGGTTTTTGGGACTATAGAATGGACACATCTTTTGAAGTTATATGAGAAAGCGGTTTGCTATTGGCTTTAGACCTGTGGAAACTGTACAATGTTTCTTTCATTGTATTCTCCTATAATTTCTAGGTTATGAAATGTTGCTTTTGTTGATTTAGCTTTAGTCTTTTCTTCACATGCTATTTTATATCGTTGATTATCTAAATACTGTTCATTATATTTTGGTCTAGTTTGTACCCGTGATCGATCAACTATTTAGTTATTTTTGAGTTTACTTCTGATGTTAAATGATTGATAATATCACTGCCCAGGATTGAGATTTCTTTCATTCTCAGCTATTGATTATCTTGAGGTCATCGAATATACAATTATTTATCTTTCCGCTGTTATAAATTCACACCAAAATACAAAACACTTCCTTGAATTTCTTTAGGAAGTATTATGATTGTTTATGTCATAGGTTTCCACTTAATGCAGGACAAACAGGAGCCCATACAACGCAGAGAGATGAACTTAGTTTATTAATGCTGATCAACTAGAGGTTAGTCC
This sequence comes from Picea abies, assembly GCA_900067695.1. Classification (NCBI taxonomy): domain Eukaryota; kingdom Viridiplantae; phylum Streptophyta; class Pinopsida; order Pinales; family Pinaceae; genus Picea; species Picea abies. Next base: position 18,652 of record CBVK0104135601.1, read on the forward strand.
ATGTATTATTTATTTAAGTTGTTTATATATGAATGGATAATGATTGCATTATTTAGACGTTAATTAGCTTTCTCTGTTTTCGTCATATCATGTCAATCATATTCATTCGCTATTTAATAGTTTGATAGTTTGATCATTAGAATAAGTTTTTTTTTTTTTACTTAATCAGTTTAAGAAACATTATCTCAAACAATCATTTTTCGCAAAGCTTTGTTTAAACTTTGCAAATTGTATATCATCATTGTATATTAACACTCTTGGCTGTACATTTGTAATTAATGTATTGATTGTTAAAATTGTATCTTTAGTTAGTTTATTTCCTTTAGTTATTTTAGGACCCTAGTTGGTTAACGGAGCCATAAAACCTGTCAGATTAGATTATACCAAACGGCTTGGGTTAAATAGACAACCCCGGTCCGGATCTATCCTTCCTGTTGACAGTGTGTCATAAACGCCCGCCAACAGGTAGGTAGGGACAAGCTTGCAATAATTATCTTTTTCTATTTTAAGATGAATTCCTACCATGTAGTCCATGAACTCTAATGAGGTTAGCTCTCTTCCTAGCTTCACATCCATGGGTTTCTCTGAGTTTTTTGGATTCAATGCAGATACCTTCTCAATCTATTTATTGTTGTTGATATCTGTGAAGTTTTCTAGTTATACAACATTCTTGTTCTACAAGTCACCAAGGAGACATATCGAAGTTTCAACAATGTCTAGCTCCAACTTTTCTCAGGTTGCTTTGCCGGTTGTTGGATTCTTTGGATTCATTGGGATTCTCCAATCATTTTGTTTTCTCCAAGGATTCTTCACTCAATCAGGGAGGGAGGGGTACTTTTTTGATGTGGAGTTCTTCCTCTTGTGTAGATTCCATAGTTACAAGGTTGTTTTGGATTGGGTTACGAGGTGTTGTGACTTTGCAAGATTTGCCTTCTTACTCCGTGTTCAATGCTACAAATTTGTTTTGATTGGGTGTTGCCTTTGGATTAATTTTATGGGCCATACCTTATTTTCTCCTCCTACTTGAGTGCTTGGTAACTGTTTGGAATCCCTTATCTTTCTCTAGCACTGAAGGGGAAGATTTATTTGGGTATTTCTTGTTGAAATGCCCATATTCATCCATTACATTTAAAAGGGAGTTGCTTGTAGTCCAAGGGTTGAACATGTAATGATCCAAAGCCATTATGCAAGGATCATCATGGTTTTGGTGTCTTTTTAAAACTTTT
>CBVK0104135638.1:0-11270 GCA_900067695.1 Picea abies
CATGTGTGACTGGAAGTTGATGCTTCCATCCAGTTGGTGCTGGAACACTTATGGAGTTGGTGCTTCCTTCTAGTGGGTGTTAGAGAAACTAGAGAGTTGGTGCTCTTAGCAAGTTGCAACTTGTAAAACAGAGGTGGCAGCCTCAAAAGGAGTTGGATCTCATAAGAATGATAATGTACAGAACATAAAAGACTTCCTATCATTCCACGAAGAAGAGGTTTTCTCCCTTTATGGGTTTCCTCAGGAATATATGTCTTTGTGTATTTCATGTGTGTGATTGATGTTGAATACTCTATTGCTTACTTCCATGAATTATTGTGATAGACTTCCTATCATTCCACGAAGAAGAGGTTTTCTCCCTTTATGGGTTTCCTCAGGAATATATGTCTTTGTGTATTTCATGTGTGTGATTGATGTTGAATACTCTATTGCTTACTTCCATGAATTATTGTGATCATCATTGAGTGTTTTGTAATGAGTCTAAAATGGGTATAATTTTTTAAGCACAGTAACAACTGATTCAACTCTTAGTTGTCTTAGTAATTCCAACAAATGTCTGATAACAATTGATGAGTCCTATATTACTAAGAGATTCTTGATACTTATTGAGCCTAAAATATAAATACATTGAAAGAGTGTTGACACCTCAACTTGGTTATTGTTAACTTTCTCTAATCCACACATAAATCTTGTTTCATGATTTCCCTTAGGATTGACTATGATCCCCCATGCACCCGTAATGTATTATGTGTATTTTAATAATTAACATTATTAATGATTTCTACATTTTGAATTAAAATTGAGATGTATCACTCATCTAAATTTAATATTCCATAATTTACATATTTGAGATGTATAATGGACATATATATTTATTTTAGTATTTTTTCTTTTAACAAGAACATATATATTTTGTATTAGAAAATTGCCATAGAAGCGTTTGTTGGCATAATGATACAAAAAATAAGATGTCACTGAGTCTATAGTTTGAAAACTAAGCAAAGGATTTAGATGTTGTTACACATAAGATAGAATATCCTTCACAAAGAATATTCAAAAACTTTTTCTAGTGTAAATCCTGAAAAAATACGCCTAAAACCGGTTCTACTTTGCAAAACATAAAGCAAAACTATGTTTAATGGAAACATGATTAATGTGGGTTTCATCCTAACCAACATGAGATGGGATCTAGATGTGATTCCTCTATTTCCATGTTCACGTATTCATGCATTTGATGGATAGTTTATTCTTCTTTGAATTCCCCAGGAGTTGATCCCATTGACATTCCAAAATTTGAAGCTATAGAGTAGGAAGTCCTATTCTGATTGATGACTAGATAATAAAGCATATTGCATTATATATCTAAGGCTTGAATTTTTCCTATTTTGTTTAAAACATAATTTATATTGGCACACCATACTCCTTTTTATGAGTTTCTTCATGACCATGTAGTTTGGATGGTACAAAAAATATGGAAGTATTGTTATCAGATATGAGGTCTTCATGCCTATGAGGAATCCTTTGAATTTCATATATTTTATGGAGAGGGTAACACTCTTGGTGGGGGTGTTTACTCAATTTATTCATTTTCTACTAGATCAAAATGGTCCAAATCCAATTCTTAGATTCCAAACAAGAATACCATGAAATTACCAAGCTATAGTTTCTCATCAATCCATGGGCTTCTTTACAAATAAAATTCAATTTGCCAAATTATGAGAGTATCAAATAACCCAAAACCATAGTGGATATGAAAACTGAGCCTAGAAGGAAGGGGAATTCTAAAGACACAAAGACTGGAAGAAGAAGACCTGGAAGGTTGGGAATTTCCAAAGGCTCAAAATTCATAGAAGTTCCCCACCAAACCCAAAAGAGATGACTCAAGCATACCCATGGATAATTCCCATTCAATCTCCAATTCCAAAAATCACTTGCAATCCTTAACTCAAGCTCCAACCCTAGAACAAGTTCACAACACATACATAATTCATATAACTAGACTAAAATAACTGAAAGGATATTCCTAAAGATGTTGAGGATGCTTACTAATTTAATAGTCAAGGTCGAGGAATACACCTATGAGAATGAACATTCCATGAACAAATGAACCTTTCCCATACCAAAGCTTCCAAGACCATCAACTATTGGCTCCATTATCCCACATTCATTCAACCTTATGAACAATCCTAATCAAAATTGTTGGCATAGATATAAGTGAGGAGTGTATGAAGATACCATGACTTGATGTCCATTGATGCACACTCTTGGTCATTAAATATTCCCTACCATTTGAAACGAGACATGGAGGGCATACAAATTCTTGTAATATTCATTATGATTAAATCAAGGAATGTGGTCAAAGGAACCCTGTTTTTTTCCTTAAAACTCCTCCTTCAAGATGATATGATGCATTGGATAGGCTATTTTCCTGTTTGTTGTACTCCCTTAAGACATGTAAGAACTATGTCAATTCAAATTGGTAGGATTTGTTTTGAATTATCATAATAGTCTAGCTAGATTTCCATCATATGGAATGGTCATCTTATTCATAAGTCTTATAATGATAGTTTATTCACCAATAATCAAAATGTTCTTAATGCATCTTGAATCCAAAATCTTTATCCCTTGGAATAGGGTGACTGGCTCAACTTGGTTATTTCTAGCTAATGTCAACTCCCATTCATAGTTTACTTCTTGATTTCCATCACAATTGAAGACGATCCCCCTCATGCATACCACCCCTTATATTGATTTTTATATTATCATTCATGTATATTACACATTTTCATATCTTATTGACATTGATGTTCTTTGATTTATAAAATCTACTGTATGCATGTTAGTGATTTCTTTGTTTTTAAATAAAAATTGAGATGTTCACTCATCTAAGATTGAGATGCTATATAAAGTATTACTCTCACTATATAAAATCATTCAATTTGAATTGTAATTGCAAAAACTTATAATCATATAATGTCATATAATGTTTAATTCAAGGTGAATTATTTGTTGTATAGGAAGATACAATATGCTTATTAAACACATTTACAAAGTTGAGTAAATTACTTATACAATAATTGCATGATTTGATTACCTTTTAAACTCAATGTTTTGGATTAAATGGTATTTTAAATTTATTATTAAATATTTTTACTAATCTTATTATCAATTTTGATAAAATTAAAATTATAATAGTTAATCTAACAAATAATTGTTTCTCTAGTTTTATATAGGGACAACATCTTGTATATTAAATCATGAAATCGATTTTAAATCAGATTTTGATTAATTTTTAGAATCAAATTGTTTGATTAAATATTCTATTGATGATGATGATTCATGTCCACTGAGACCAATTGGTCTATCAGACATTTAGAAGGAAATATATTACTTCACTTTCTTTAAAATTGTATTTCTCTGCTAAAAAAACATTGAGAGAAGCATTCCAAGATCACCATATTTTTGATGACTTAGGAGGTTAGGAAGGTCGGTAATGTGGAAAATATTTTTAAATTGGGATCTAATATGGGTATAGGCAAGTCAATCCAAGAGGAAGTGTTTTTCATCTTCTATCTACTTAGTGTCACAAAGGTGATGGATTCTCTCATCCCATGGTGTTTTGGGAGTTGTGCAATTCCCAACTTCACTATGTAGCTCATGAGAGGTTCTTATTTTAACAATGTTGATTTTCTTCTTTTCACTTCTCAAAACTAAGAGGTAATTTTGATCTTCTAAATTAGGGTTGACCACCTCCTTATAGTATTGTAATTTCCCTTTATCCACTAATTCTTTATCACACCACATATTCTCCTTAAATTTAGAAGTGATAATATTTGTAATATTATCGATATTCTGCATGATGGATTCTTCTTTCTCCTTAAATTTAGAAGTGATAATATTTGTAATATTATCGATATTCTGCATGATGGATTCTTCTTTTATTCCCCAATGATTTAGCCAATGTTTGGAATCTTTATGCCATGCCTGCTTGAGCCGCTCGTGGTTTTGGATAGAGTTTGAAGCAATTTTGGGGAGCCTCTTTTGATCCATGTTGTTTATCTTGTTCTTGTACGTTAGGTATCTAATCATAGCAATTCTATCAATGGAGGAAAGTCTTGCTTATATGAGGAGGATAGGATTGGGTGTATTGACCTTAATTTTGAGATTATAAGTTATACAATTATTTTTCATTTGTTCTATCTTTCTCCAGGATTCTCTAGATATAATGAAACCCCAAAATTCACATCCATATAAGATAACTGGAGTGATGAGAGTGTAAAAGAGGAGTTTTTTTCTTATCCCAAAGCCAAAGGTCTGCTGATTTGCAATTGTTTTCAAGCCCATAATAAGCTTTCCATCCTCCATTTATCCTTTTTTCAATGTTATAGTTCCAATTGAGCTTGTGGTCGATATCGATTCCAAGACACTTGTATGAAGGCACTTCCTCCAAGCTATTTTTGTCATAAAAAAGGTATCATAGGTGATCCTTTTGGATTTCTTTATCATAACCTTTGTTTTGTCAGTGTTCACAGTCATGCCCATGCTAGAGGATAAGTCCTTGAGGGTTATTAGTTACTTACCTAGATCATATGGACTTTTATCCATAAGAACAATATCATCAGCATAAAGAAGGAGGATGATGACTATACTAGCGAGTTTTGGTCCAACACAATCCGTGTCCTCCAAATAATTTTCTAACTTATCAATATAGATACCGAAAAAGGTAGGGGATAGGGGAAACCCTTGCTTTACTCCTATATTACAATTTATTTCTTCCGACCAACCCTTAGTGTTCCTAAACTTGCCAGTAAATTTCTTATATAGCCTTACTGCAACAACTCTTAACTCGAAAGGGGATTTAAGCTCTTCTAATCTATTCCAGTGGTTAGTCCTGGGCATGGTGTCAAAATATTTTCTAAAATCAACTAAACAAAAAAGTTGATCGGTTTTGTCATTATAACACTCCTCTGTAACGATCCTAAATGTAATAAGGTGGTCCATAGTGGAATGGTAGCCTCTAAACCCATCTTGGCCTCTAGCTCTTTTTCCATGGCTTTCTATCCATGTGCCGATCTTATTTTCCAAAATACTTCCATAAATATTAGCTAAATTGGGGCTAATTATTATGGTCCTATAATTAGAGGATTTGCATTTATCCCCACTTTTAAAAATAGGTAAAATGAGGATTTGAGTCCAAGGTTTTGGGAAGCTCTACTGAAGAGCTAAATTGAAGAACTCATGTATGTGAGGGATGAGGATATGTCCTCCAATTTATAATATTTCATCTTGGTAACCTTCGATGTCCTTAACTTTTCCTTTTGAGAGTCGCTTAACCCTAAACTCAATGTCTTCTATAGAAAACACTTCATCCTTTGTAGAGTTGTTTGACATGTTTTCCATAACGTTAGGGGATTCATACATATTTTAAGGTAGAAATTCCAGTTCTTTAAGGGAATCATATCATTTTCTTTAGTTTTACAAGTTAGGATTTGCCTCCATATTTATTAGGATATATATTAAATAGGTGCAAAAGCTTCTCTCTCTTTCTATGTATGTAGTCCTTTTTTTCCATTTAATTAAGGTTTTGTATCTATTTATCTTATTATATTTTAAATATGTGTTGGAAGCATCCCTAATGGGTTTTCTAGCAATTTTACATTCATTATTGTACCAAGGGTTAGTTGTAGCACCTCAATAAATAAATTGTTAATTGAAGTAGAGAGGGTTGATGTAAAGTTTTGATAGTCAGCTTCAATATTGCTCTGATATGATATGAGTTTTAAAGCATTGCTTAAGTATTTTAAGAATAGATTGAATTTTTGTTTGTCAAAAAGTTAGTGCCTTTGGTTGTTAGAGTGCTCCTCTAGAGAGATTTTTTGCATGGAAAACTTAAGAGTTAGGGTTAGAGGTCTATGATTAGAGTCAGGTTCGTGGTGATCTAAAAAATCAAATTTTACTATCTAGTTGTATATGGGGATGTTCAATATTACATAATCAACAACACTACTACCCAGCCCATTGATACAATTCACCTTGTTAGAATTTGACCACTTCTTTAGACATTGCAATTTTTTCAATCTTGAGAACTACAAAGCTTGATTAACTTAGTACCAAAAAAATTCTTGATCAGGTCTTCAAAGTTTCTTTTGTAACTATTAGCTAAGACAAGGTATTCATATAGCCAAAGAGGATTAGGGCTGGAGTCATTACTAAAAGTAATAGCTTGATTGGTTGTAGTTATAGCATTAAAGTCTCCTAAAAAGACTATACTACCTTCATTTTTCATATTGTAGATATCTTGCTCTAAGATTTTGTAGGGACGATTCTTATCTAGATTGTTTTTTGTATAAATGATAGAGTTAATAGGTGTGAAATAACATATTTCTGTATAATTCTTCTTAGCGTTAACATCATATATCTCCATCCATATGTACTTATTGAGAGAATATTTCTTATGAACTCAAATGTGAGGAGATATGTTCACTTTTATGTAACATTCTATGCCTCCAATCCCTCTACAGGAGGACTTCTTGTTCCATGTGGACTACAAAATAAATACTTCAATATTAGGGACCTTACATTCTTCATGCTCCCAAGTTTCAACGAAGATAATAATGTCAATATCACTCAATATACAACTTAGTATAGGCTCTTTATTCCATTGAAAACCACGATAGTTCCAAAGCATCCCAAATTTCTATTCATCATTGTCCTTTTGGTCTCTATCCCTGATAATAACTTTTCGGTTCCTAATTATTTCCCATTTTCCTTCCTTTACCTTTTGAACCTCCTTACTTAATTTAGCTTGATCTTGTGGAATGAGGTCTTCATTTACAAATATTCCAGATCCATTTATGCTAAGAGTTTTAATAAGTATGTCATATTTATGGGCATTAGAGCTTACCATAACCCGAATCAACCTATCTTTATGTTCAATTGTTTTCCCAACCTATTTTCTTCTATAAGGCCAATTGTTTCAATTTGTGATTTATATTTTAATTCCTCCTTGACTATTGCTAATGTGTCCTCATCTTTCCATTCTTTTATACCAAAAATTATGAGGTTCAAGGCTCTTTTGTTACGCTCATGGTCTAACTCTATGATCTTATTCATTTATTCTTTGATAGGTTTGATATCCAATTTGTGTTCCACGCTATTTAGGGACAAATTGTTAATTATATTGTCTTCTAACTATTTAATTTTGTCCCTAATATTTCTATTGTCATCCACCTCTTCTTCATTTGTTGTTTTTTTTTTTATATTTCTTGTAATCTAGCCTCCATTTTGTGTAGCTAAGTCTGAAACCCTAATAGTTTATTGTCCATCTGTCTCTGAATATTATCTTCAAAAGATATAAATTTGTTATCAATCATTTCTAGTAACTCACTTCAAATCACTGCTACTAATTCACTTTGAAGTTTGGTTTCTCTCTCTTCTCTACGTTTTTCTCTTGATTCTATAGATTCATGCAAACATTTTTCTATTGATTCTATATATTCATGCAAACATTTTTCTATTGATTCTATAGATTCATGCAAACTATCTAGGGTTACTTTGTTAGGCCTTCCTCTATTATATTTAGGTATCAACGTTGAATTACTCATATTGAAAATAAAAATAAATAAATAAGAAGCTTGTGCACCTGATTCAGGTAAGGGTATGAATAGTCACTAACAAAGTAGCCTTAAATTAGATTTACCACAAACAAGATTCACTGTAGACCCGATAAATATTCATGCAGTAGCACAACAAAGATAATATTCACCGTCATATGTATTCATCGCAGAGACAATATTCACTAGAGAGATATGTTCACCATCGTATGCATTCACCACAGAGATAATATTCACCGCAAAGTTCACAAAATCACAGAGTTCAATGACCATAGAATTCAAAGAGTTCTCAAAACTACAAAGTTCAAAGAGAGGTACATTCTAATTTTTTATATTAAATATAAAAACATTAAACAAAACTTCAACTAAACTCACATTGACAATAATAATTGTTAATATTAATATTACAAATAGTGATAACATCTTGTATATTATATCATGAACACAATTCTAAATTAGATTTGAATAATTTTTAAATCAAGTTGTTTTTCTAAATATTTTATTAAATCATGTTAATATTTATAAATTTTATGTTGAATATAAAATGAGATAAAAAAGACCATCAACTAATATGACTTTGAAGATATTGGTTGTTAATATTAATCTTCCAAATATTGATAACATATTGCATATAAAATCACGAAAACAATTCTAAATCAGATTTGACTAATTTTTAAATCCATTTGCCTAATCAAATATTCTATTAAATCATATTCAAATAATTCTAAATTATTATATTAAATACAAAAAGAGATAGAAAAGACCTTCAATTAAACAGGCCTTAATGATAACAATTATAGTATTAATCTCACAAAAAGAGAAAACATGCAAATCCAATTATAATTAAAAATGATTCATAATTCATTAAAGAGCTTGGAGTTCCAAAACAATTTAATTGTTTTCAACATGATGGTTGTAAATGGTTGTTAAATTTTTATAACCAACATCTTAAAATGAAAAAAAATCAAAATGGGCCAATTATAGAAAACCATAATAAAACGCCATATCCACAACATAAATGTTGAAATTAAACATGTACATATCATTCTTAATTTCCATCACCTTGATTATATTCCTCACTTGGCATAATAATATTGTTTTTTCTTAAAAATATGTTTTGATCTTAGATCATGTCTTAATACAAATGACCAATCCCTATCCAACATGTATAAGTAAACAAACACTTGGTTACAGTGTTTTGGGAAACCATAAAGCTCCTTTTCATCTCACATCCTATTAGAGTTAATGAATATTATCATAATATTCTTTACATTGCTTTAGTTAAATATATTTCACCACTTACACCTAAAAATAACACATTGGAAAGATGATAAGAGTTCACTTGCATGATCTATTGTATCTTTTCAATATAACCTAACTTCCTCTCTATTAGGTTTTGGCCATGGTGGCTAGCATGACTAAATTGGTTAGAATTGACCACCACTCCATACTCAAGTGTGACACATCTATCATTTACATCCTGAATGCGAAAATGATGTCTATATGACCACATAGATGAGAAAAAATGCAATTATAAAAATGCAAACAATGACATTATTATATGTCTAGTAACCTAAGCATTAATAAAAACATAATAGATGTTATAATTCCAACATGCATTTCAAAATTAACAATATGGATAGAGAAATTATTATAGAGTCGTTGAACCCAATCCCTATGTTTAGCACAACCTCTTCACCACATGGCTAATGACCAAATGCACCATATTTCTCTCTGATTTGGCCGACCACCCAACTCTTGGGATATATTATTGTCATATTTTATTTTAAATGATTGGGAAAAGGCATGATTGTATCATTCAATCATCTAAATTCTTTCATGTCACTTCCATTTCCTTTTCTTCTCTTCATACGAGACGACTCATAGTTGTGTGTCCTTTTACGTTGTAAAGAAACAAATTATTAAGAAATTAATTTCTAAATTGGTCGATGTATTCATGAAATAAAAAAAAAATAGTAGGAGATAAAATATATATTATTAAGTTTAGTGTAAATAGTTACTTCGTAGAAAATTGACAAAAGATAAGTGACTCACTCTTTATCATGCATCTTTTTCCATTGATTTCGAGTAGCTCCCCTTCCATTTTTTACTCATCCCATTGGTTGTCCCAAGCCACTCCGCCTAGTGTGTGGTCAATTTGATTGATGTACTACTAGGATAATATAACAACTCATATACTATGTACCCCTCTAGTTTTTCTCTTTGTAGAACAAAGCCCTTCAATGTTTTCATATACCTCTCCAAGCAGAGTATCCAAAAACATGAGACCACATCAACCAATTCAAACTCATAATCTAGGTGAATAAGAAGATGGAAATGCAAATCCATGAAACGCATGGGTATCTTCTTCTAAAAAATACAAACAACCTCAACTATATCTTGACACCACCATAGAATGTTATCCATGTGAATCTCCTTTGATGTCATCCAACATAAAAAAATTAGATAATTAGATACAGGATGTCTTGGGAATTGGTGGAAGTCATGGTTCACATAACCACACATAAGAAAAGGATAACGACATCACAAAATAAAAAAAATACAAAATTAATTGGAAAAAATTGTGAGTGCATAACATATTATAACCTACACTATAGAAAAAAAATCATGTAATTGACATACCTACCCTTACAAACATTCAAAGGGTCATGCGGTTTAAACCTTGAAAAAATTTCTTCTATAATGAAGCAACATCGTAGAGTCATCCTGTATAAAGAAGATGCTTTCACCCAATATAACATCCTTTGCTAAAGAAAAATCATCTTTCTTCCAAATCAATGACACATAGTCTTCTTTAAGATGCCAAGAGGGACCAATCTCTCCTCTACTTTTTTTCTTGGCTAATGTTTATTTTTAGTTTTAAAAGAAATAAGATCTCTCCTAACACCCAATAGGTCACTTTTTTTCGATGATTTATGCCTCCATAAAGAATATGAAACATTTTTTAATATATGCATGGGATCTAGTAAGTGGGTAATATTAAGATGCTCCCAATATCGAATCTCATAAAATATAATTTCATTTTCATCCCAATTAGATTTTTCTCAACATAGGCATCAAAAGATTCAATATCATCGAACACAGGTTCCCCATTTGAATCAATCAATTATGCAATATTTCACTTTTTCTTCTCTTTGTCATATACCCTAAGTCAATATATTAGTATCATTATCATAAGTCTTTGATTTCTCTCTAATTTACCATTGAAGAAGATGTTTCTCTTCTATAATGGTGGTATTCTAGGAGGAATATCCTTGAGCAATCATTGGCTTCATAGGTGGTTGGACCACCTAGTTTTTATAGAAGGTCCACAATAGTTAAATCCATGATACCCTTTTGTTACAATATGTGTGAGGTTATTGTATATCAAACACATTAGCGCCAAATAAAACATTTGAACCAAATTAAGTATGCCAAATAATGTTATGGATATAAAAAAATCAATCAACATGCTTACTACAAAAAATTCCTTGTCCTGGATAATCATATGTGGTGGATTCACATATACCACAAAATGTAAAGATCTCTCTATTGGGACGGGTCTTGATAAATTGTATACATGTGTCCTATTACCCTCTCTCATCTATGGGTAACTAGAGGAGATCATGTCTCATGGCCCACAATGAAGACAATGAT
>CBVK0104135668.1:0-17649 GCA_900067695.1 Picea abies
TAATCTTCTACTGAAATAAATTCAATTTAGTTCAAGGTTTTCCTTTCATGATTTTCTTTATACCAGGAAGTATATCAACAGCAACATAATAATCAACATCGTCATAATAACAACATAAAATGCACAAAATACGTACCTCAACCTGTAGATTAGTTTATTTAACCCCTTTTTTTATTGTCCTTGCTTTTCCCAAACTGCCTCAAACTGAATATTAACCTCCTAGCCAACTAGGAACAACCTCTCTGGATCCCTAGCTCTAGGAATCCTTGCAGTTTCCTGGCCCCTGAGACCAAAATTCCCAGCAACAACAATGTCCTTGTGAGAGTTCCCAAAAACCAATATGTTCACCAATCTCCTCCTCCTTTCATAATTTCTTCCTCCTTCTTCCAATTTCACCTCCCCAAAACCCAACAACCAAAGACCCCCCTCCAAGTCCTCTCCCCTCTTCCTTATCCTCCTCCCTTGAATCCCTCTCCCTCATTCAATTCCCAAACTGCCTATTCCCCCCATTAATTCCTCGACAACCTTATCCCTCCCATTAATTACTTCACCTACCAATTTAATAATATTATAATAAAAGACACAATAAATTTATTTTAATAATTACTTAAATTTAAATTAACAACTATATTTTCCTGCTACATGATATATTTTCCTGCTATATTCTCTCTTCATTGAGATTTCAATTTCTTGAGTAGTTTTCTTTAGTGGGTCATTCATGGGTTATCCTTGAGGGTTTAAGGTCTACAATTAATGGTTTCTAGGTTGTAGGTTACATGTTATCTTAGGAACTTATTTGTACAGCTAAGTGGTTGTTCAAGCCCTAGGTTTCAGTTTTGAAACCGGGCTCTGATACCATTTGTAAGACCTAATTTACAAAGCCTCAAAATAAATTAATATCTACTAATCTTCTACTGAAATAAATTCAATTTAGTTAAAGGTTTTCCTTTCATAAATTTCTTTATACTAGGAAATATATCAACAACAGCATAATAACAGCATAAAATGCACAAAATACGTACCTCAACTTGTAGATTAGTTGATTTATCCCCTTTTCTAATTTTCCTTGCTTTTCCCAAACTACCCCAAAATGAATACTAACCTCCCATTCAACTAGGAACAGCCTCTCTAGCTCCCTAGCTCCATGAATCCTTGTGGTTTCCTGGCCCTCGAGCCCAAAATTCCCAGCAAGAGCAGTGTCCCTGTGAGAGTTCCCAAAAACCAATATGTTCACCAATCTCCTCCTCCTTTCATAATTTCTTCCTCCTTCTTCTTCTTCCAATTTCACCTCCCCAAAACCCAACAACCAAGTACCCCCCTCCAAGTCATCTCCCCTCTTCCTTATCCTCCTCCTTTGAATCCCTCTCCCTCATTCAATTCCCCAACTTCCTTATCCCCCCATTAATTCCTCAACAACCTTATCCCTTCCATTAATTACTTCACCTACCAATTTAATAATATTATAATAAAAGACTCAATAAATTTATTTTAATAATTACTTAAATTTAAATTAACAACTATGAAAATTAAATAATCAATTTTAGTAATAAATGTTGTCACGTCATTTGAGTGAGATTTGTAAGAGATTGGGTGATAAACTAGACTTCTCCATCAATCATATCAACTATCCCAATTTGCTCCCCATGTGATCCCTATTGCATGTTGCACCTTTCATTGGACACAACCCCAACTTAACACAACCTATACCTAACTATGCAATTGAAAAAAACGATAGTTCTCCCCTGACTTGTCCCACTTAACTCAATTTGGCATTTATTTTCAACTCAAATTCATCTATGGATCCTATCTCTCCACTATACTTACATAAATGATAGTTTACCTCCCCAACCATAAAGGTGGTGTTTAACTAACGTTTACCTCCCCAACCATAAAGGTGGTGTTTAACTAAAAAAAAAAAAAGGAATGACAACAATACGATGAATGGAAATTGTAACATCCCTGACTCCCATGTCGAGTCACGTTACTACCAAATCGACATAATACAACTCGGATACCAATTTAAAAATGCATGAATGCAATGTGATGAAAAAACTTATGCAAATAACAATAAAAACATTTATAGATGGAGAGTGATCGAGCATACACCACATTTAAATGCATAAACATAGAATAAAACGCAATAATTAAACACATCATTGAAATAGTAAATAGTGATCATAACACTTATCTTTATAAATGTTTTACAAAACTGACTTCAAACATTAGACATTCCACCCAACCATATGAATTGTTGCATCAATTCTCTCTACAATGAGCCACCCCTGAGCTAGGGCCATGATTTCACAAAGATGAACAGACTCCTGTGGGTGTTTACAGTCCACATAACAACCCAATACCCAATAAAAACACAGTGACATGAGGTATACAGTAATTCCAACTACCCAACTCTGTTACCCACATGTTTTCACAATCCCAAGGGATGAGATTTCCATCTATGTACTACGGTCCTTCAAACATTCTCCATCCCCTCCAAGGATCCAACATATATCGGCCATGAATCTCTTAGTTAGGGGCTCCATGAAATCCATCTCTAACAAGAGTGCTCAAAACAACATTTACACATGCTCCTTTGGGTAATTTCTCAACAAAAATTCACTCACAAGCATGGAAGTCTCATTCTCAGCATAATTACTAGCTTTATCAAGATTTCTTCAACACCCACTATGGTTGCCTCTCTTTTCCCATCACTAATATTTGTCTTTCCTCTCTTCTTCCTAGCTATAAAATTAGCTCCCCATCTCTATGCTAATTTCCTTTCCTATGCATGGTTGACTCTCACAATTGTCAAATATGATTGTACTCAACCCATGTTGTCATAACTAGGTGAGATGGATCTCTTTCCCATGTCTTACATGCATTCAATGATATAATTCCCATCATGAGTGTACTTATCCCATGCTTCAATAATTAGGTGAGATGACTCCCCTACCAACCTCCTACAGGCATTCAATAATTGGTTTTAATAAGTCAAAGAGGTAAAATAATTAATGATCGAATGGTTTATGAAGGTGACATGGGATTGTAGTCATGTGGAGTTTCCCCTTGGACCCCCTTACATCCCCCTCTCTTATGGAATCATAGCCCCCCCATGGCTCTATCATTATCTGTCTACAACCGATGATGTAATTTATTTTATTATTTTTCAATGTACAATGTTTACATATTACATCATTTGGCTCTCAAGCTTTCATCATATTTACAAATATATATTACTAATATGGGGATATGGAATGGCACAACCTAAAAATTCAATAATAACATATTGATTGTTAGACTAGACAAACAAAAAGAAATGGAAAACCCAATATACCTAACAACTAAACCTAACCTACCCTAACTAACTCTCAAATATGAGATAACTATTCACACACCCCCGTCGGAGTACATTATCTAATTGATTTATATGAATGACTATTTAATCCTTAAGATTGACAATTAGGAAGAGAGCAACCCAATGAATCTGCAACTTACCTAGATGTTTCAAGTACTTTATACAAAATAACCATGTTGCCTTTCTCAAATGCTTTCCTCTTTTTGTGGTGGTCATGCCAAGAATTTTGTCAATCCTATTCCACATCTGGATAGAAGGCTACTAGAAACCTATCTTCCTCAAGTACCATTAGAACTACGAGCTTCTCTTGGAGTGATACTTCATTTGTCATGTGAATCACCTATGACATGAGCATATCGAGAACAACAAACTCAGTTGGTACCACTAACTCTTTGTCATAAACCAACTTGAAGGGTGTGTATTTGGTCAACTTCTTAATGGTCCTTCAACATTTTCATAGTACAATTGGGATCCACTCATCCTAGTCTTATTTATTAATAGAGAAAATTCTAGTTAAGTCGTGTTCTAAAATCTTGTTAATGGCTTGCATTGTTACATTGGCCTAGAAATGGTATGGACTACTTATATGATGTTCAATCATGAATTCTATTGTAAGGGCTGCAAGCATCTCATTAATTATGTATGTTCCTTGGTCGCTTGTTAATATCTTTGGGAAACCAAATCTAGTGATGATGTTTTCAAAGATAAATCCCGTTGCAATATTTGATGAATAGTGAGTGGATTATGCAACCTTTTCCCATCCTGTGAGGTAGTCAGTGGGGGTGATAATATAGTGGGCTCTAAAGTGTCACATCAGTGGATTGATTGGCCCAAAGAATTATATTTCCTACATTTTGAAGGTATGTAGTGCTAGGACTGGATTAAGTGGAATTTCATCTTGATGATAAGAAGGGATGATTTTAGGAGTTAAATTTCACTCATGGGCTAATTTTCCAAGGTTTTTCCCAAAAACGGATTCGCTATTCTAAAAATGATTCTCCCAAATTCTATAGGATAAAATTATTTTACCTTAAAAATCGCCAAAATATTATACAAACTATATGAAATCCTTAGAAATTTGAACATTTTTACAAAAATATCGCCAAACATTTTATAGTTGATATATGAAGGATTAGTAAGATTCACCAAGGTTTCTACATTTAAAATAAATTTCCATCCTTAAAATCATCTTTGATGATAAGGTCCATCTATTTGTCGACAAACATAACAACTCTTGGCATAGTCTTTGGCATATTTTAAATAGTGGACCACCATAACCATGCTTGTAGTACCTTCCTTGTAGTGGTTTTCCTCCTAAGTGGCCTCCCACAACTCCTTTATGGCACTCCCATAAGATATATGGGTATTCATGATCCAAAACACACTTATAGAGGATACCATCACGATATAGCTTTTATAAGTATCCTGCTATCAATGGATAATCAACTACCTTAGCCACAAAGTGTCTTTTCTTAGAAAGAGAGTAATCAAAGGGTGTCGTCCTTGTGTTCAAGAGTATGGAAATTTTCTCCAAGCAATATGAAACTACTTCAATTATGAAAAAGTTTGCATCTAGGAGCCAGTCATCTATTGGGCCTCTTGTTTCTTCTATTTCAAGTCGCAAGAGGTGATCCATCCCTACCTCGTGTTTTCCTAACTCTATAATTTCCTCAAAATCAAGTTCCTAGAACAAGAGTAACCATCTGTAGATACACCCCTCTAGCATGGGATTATTGACTAAGTCTTTCAAGGTGGAATGGTTTGTAAAGAATTTAAACTAATTTCATAACATGTAGTTTCTAAACTTCTAGAGTGCATACACCATAGCTAGACCTTACCTTTCTATAGTGGTATATTTGTTCTTCGCCTAAGACAACTTCTTACTAGCCAAAGTAGATTGGATGGTTTAAGCTCCCTTCTTCAAGTTGTGCCATAATTTCCCCTGGTGAAATACCCAAAACATTAACATGTACATGGAATTCAATTGTCTAGTTATGGAAAACCAATATAGGTGTCATCTCCAACTTTGGATTTAGTGTGTTAAAGGTTGCTTCACACTTACTCTCCAAATAAGTTCTTATGTATTCTTCAACAATTGCTCCATAGGCACTATAAGAGTAGCATAGAATGTGATGAGTTGATGATAATATCCAATTATTCGAAGTGTCAATCACAATTTATGAACATTAGTGGGTATCAAAAAGTTTAAATGATCGCAAACTTGGCGATATTAACCAGTACATCGTTGTGAAAAACAAAATTCCCCAATATAATTCCAAAGGGGGTGCAAAAGATGCACTTCTTCAAATTTAGAAAAGTGTGCAGTGGTCGACACCTTTAACCATTAGGCTAAGCATGGAAATGTAACTTTTAATAGGCTATACACTATCTAGTCATCTAATTATACCTCCAAATGTGTATGTATTTATTCCTAAAATGTTGTAAGGACATTATTAGAGAGAATAGAAAGGGCATTCTTCAACCCAAATTGCATCACCTTGTAAGCATATGACCCCCATTCAATTGCAACGTTCATCTTATTTTTTTCTTCATCAGTAGTGTGTACTTCATGGTAGCCTAGTCATCCATCTATAAAGGAGTATGCCTCATTTCCTGCAACATGGCTCAAGACCTCATCACTAGGGGATCTTGGGAATGGATCATGGATGCAAGTGGTTTTTAATACTCTTCAATTGACACATACATGAATCTCTCCTACTCCTATATTATTGTCATGAATTACAATTGGACTAATACAAATTGATTCTTTTATATTGAATAAGCCTAGTTTCCAACATATCATATGTCTATTCTTGTTTCTTATGTTTGATTTTAGAATTTAATATGTAACATATTCTCTTAATAATCTTGGGGTTTGCCTTCGGCTTTGTTTCCATTTCTCCTAACTCTCCTTTTATTCCTTTCATCTTTGTGAAATTCATAGGGAATAGGTCAGTATACTTCTTATGAAGTGTCACAACCTCTTATATTGTTTATTCATCCTAGTAATCACCAATTAAGATCATCCTAGGTTCTTCCTTTATGCCAATATTTTATTTTGTTAACTTCAAAGGTTTCTTATAGATTGTGGTGTCTTAGTCATTTCTAGTCTCTTTTAAAAACTATTCCCATTGGCATTCTTTGAACTTGAAGTAGTGCAATACATCATGGTCATTTTTTGCATCACCATTGTGCTCAATGGTATGACAACACTTTAGAGACTCATGGATCTCATATTTTTTCTTAGCATGGACTGAGTATTGATTCTTTAAACAAAGTTAAGGAGGCAACTTAGTCTTCTAGTTACGAAAAAAGGAATATCTTTATAGACCTAGGAGTAGTTTTGATACCATGAGTTGTTCCTTGATAAGAAAATGATGCTTAAAAGCATTAGCGAACCTCTTGCTAGTCCTTCATATGTTGTCTTTACTCCTCATTTAGGTACTAATTCTAAGGAATGGGCTTGATTGTGTAAAGAAATTGATGATTCTATAATTTTTCAAAACACTCTTCTTGTATCCATTGCTTTACAGAATTATGAGCATGGACCTCTAGATTGGTTCTTCCTTAGTATAAATCAGAGATATGAACTCAAATAGATCATGTTGTTGCTCATTTTATTTTTTCCCTCTAGTGGCTAAAAACAATTGTACCGAATAAGTTACTAGAACTAATCCCAACTCTGTAGGTCTCTTTATGGGTGGCCCACCAAAGGATATGGTGGCCTTGAGCAACATGTCCATAGCTGGAATTATCTTCCCAGATTCAATGCATTGTTCTACTTGGTTAAGGAAAGTCTCCACACTACCTATGCCATCAAACATGGGAGGGTTCTTCAATTCAAATCCAATCCACTATACCTTCTCAAGTAAGGTGTAATACCCAAAAGATAGCTTGTGGTTGCACTCTTTCCATTTCTACATCACATCCATGAAATTAGTGTAAAATGAGCATAAATTACACCAATTAACAACACCATCAACAATTGGGTTCACATATTCATCTCTTTCCCAACAGTCAAATTATAGATTTGGTATACCATATACCCACTCATATAATCTTTAGTTGGGTTATTGCAGACCCTCTACATCGAAGGAAATATTTTCTTTATTTAGATTGATAATGGCATCATTGTCAAAGGCCTATTCAATTGCTATCAATATTGGATATGGATATTTCTCATCTAGGATTTCAATTACTTTGAAATCTTCCATAGTCTTAATTCCTTCAAGGTTTACTTCAACATTCCCCATCCTACCAATGGGAAAATCCTGTACTTGTACACTAGCTTGGGGCTTCCCATCACCTCCCAATATTTTTTTCAATGGAATGTTTTCCACAAATCCCAAATATAATGTAACATCTCTAACTTTGTACCCAACAATATCCATGATGACTCTGAAATCTTGGTCGATTCATGACTTCTTCTTCCTCCTAACTCGGTGGGTACAAGAAAGGGGGGTGTTGATTTCTTCTTCCCCTCCTTCGAGTAGTTGCTTGACAGTAGTTTTCAACCTATGATACAAATTATCACTATCCAATATTCATACAAAAGCCTAAGGAAATCACATATGGATTCCATTGACCCTTCTTCCTTGATGGCTTCCCCTTCTCAACTTCTGAGCTTCCCATATTCCCAGGGGAAATCAAAGTAACTTTTGATTTGGCAGTAGGGACTACCCCCTGCATAAGGTTGAGAGCCTCCCTATAATACTTCTTATGCTAAGAGGTGCCAAATTTACGTACAAAAGAGGTGGCCTTTGTAATATACCCTAGTGTACAAAATAGATGGCCTTGATTGCCACCTATTTCAGCTCCACCTCTCCTTACTATCTTCAACATGGGACCACCAACATCTCCCATGGTTCATGAATCAAAATTGACCAGGTTGGCATTCCTCTAGTGGAACTAAGATTCCCATTTATTTAAAAGTTATGGACAATATTCTATTGCATGGCCAATGAGGCTTGACAATGGCCAATCCTAATATTTTCTAGGGTGAGAACATTTCTTGTAAATATGACCCAACTCATCATAGTTGTAGCATTTAATAGATCCGGTCCATCCTCCACCTTCGCCACCTTTATAGCCTCCTCCTTAGTCATGATTGGAACTCATTATCATTACCTATTGTTATGATACAAATAACTCAAACAATATAAGAATAGAAAATAAGTAATTTTGTGCCTTGAGAATGATAAAGAGTGAATGAATAATGGTGTCATTTTGAGAGAGAGACCTCCTTTACACCTTATGCTTATAAATAACTTTCAATGATCCCTAAAATCATATCTCCTAGGTAGCAATAGAAGACAAAGGGAACAATTACAAATAATATGTTGACCAATAATGAAAACAATAATATAATAATAGCAATGTAATGACCCAAGACTTAGGAGCTTAACATGCCCTGCCTCTTCCAAGTGTTTCCCTCAAAACTTGATTAGTTGTGGACACTTTTGTATGAATAAATCATTCTTCTAAGTTGCATATTTGGTTAGGATTTTCTCCCAATTGATGAGGAATTCCATAATTTATCTTGGCACGTTCTTCCACTTTTGTCACTCCTACAAAGACAATCTTGTTTCTCCCCATGATAATGATCCTTTTATAAGAACTTATCCTAAAATCACACCCAAAATTATAGTTATATATTCTTCTTTGATTACTCCTTCTAAACCCTTTTAAATCATTACAAATTTAACTTCCAATTGAAACTCATGATAATTTTAAGTTAACACGCCCTGCAAGGCCCTTATTTGGGTTCCACTTTGTTATCTGATCTTGCACCTGTTACAACATTGTCAATTCTAACCTTCTATTGCTGAATTTTTTTCATGATGCAATATTATATGTTTTATTTTGGCTCCCATTGATTCCCTTCAATCTATACCTTCCATGAGAATGTTATGGTGGAATTACCACAACCTGTTGTTTTTTTCCTTTTCTTAGTAGAGAAAAATGTACAAACTGCCAGTTCACAAAAATTTATCTAACATGTATGAATATTTGGACCTCAAACATGTCAGTAAGTCTTCTATAAAAAAAAATCGGTGTCTCTCCATTTTTACCTCTAAATATTCATATATGAATTTTTACAGAAGCCATCTATTTAAGCCTAGTTTGAGAACTAGACAAAACCCTAACTTGTACAACATGTAACTTCAAAAATATGGAAAACCAGATTCTAAATTTTTTATCCAATGTTCTAACTCTTTTCTATGTCAACCTAAAAATATCCATGCAATGTGAATGATCCAAAAAACAATTAGGTTAAAATGGTAAGATGACTTGTTTTATGGAACCAAACCAAGGATTTCCACTCTGATACCAAATGTTATGGCCAAAATAACCCAAATAGCATAAGAAAAGATAGATAAGTAATGCCACATCTTGGGAAATCTCCTTTACACCATACTATATATAAATAATAGTTTACAATCCATAAAACTATATCTCTTTGGTATATAGAGGGTACAATTACAGATAATAAGTAGAACAATAGTATTAAAATAGTAATGTAATGGACCAAGACCTAGGGTCTTAACATTAGTTTCCTCCACTGTGAAGGAAGTCCTTTAAAATTGGTTGGCTAAGGCTTATAAAGCTCTACAATTCTCAGTATTGAGTGTAGGACCGATAAAAATCACACAACAATGTTACCAGAGGGACGAATATTTTTTGAGGATTTGGCACACCCAAGGTAGGTGTCTGTAAATTCTAAAAATTTCAAAGAAATCATTTGAATATTTCCCCTAGAAGGGACTCAAAGTAGGGTTAGGCACAACCCCTTGTCCTATGGAAGGAAACTCGTTAGACAAATGGCCTTCTATCTTCCACACGGTGTACTATACTTATTGTTTACTATCCTTTGTTCCCTCGAGCTCTTGAATTTGCTCGATCAAGGTAGATAGTTGGTTTTGAAGCTCTAATATCCATATGGATATGTTATAAGTAGAAGTAAGAGTGACCTAGGTACCTATGTTCATAGGCTACCCAGAAATTGACTCAATTCCCATGTCTTGCTCCAAATCCTCCCTTTGAGAAGCCCATCTTTGCTACATGAGGGGGATTTGAATCAGGGGTAGGCATCCACCTATGAACCATTACTTATTGTAGGTGTCATGAATTTTGTGATCTTGAGTCATATTGCTTAGCAGTGGCTCCCACAATATGTTTAATGTCCTTGATCTCAATGCAAACTCTATTGCTATATATTTGGCTTCTAGAATTCAACTATAAATGCTTGTCTTACTTTATCGAATGTTCTCATAGTACCCACTGAGATATTATGGACATATTTCATGTACCATTGTAGGTATGGCCCCGTAGTTTTGTATGAAATTCAACCAACTTCACAACGAGGGTCATAGTATTTTTTAGAACTGCATATGGATTCACACATTAAATGTTGTTGTTTTGCATCACCATCATCTTTACCTGAAAATTCCTAGAGTCGCAACGTAGAACCAACTTGTGCACCAACCATTTTGACAATTGTTGTTGTGAAAAGAACAAATCCTTGTGGGCCCGACTAGCTTACAAAACCGAGTACTCTTATGAGTGCTTGTAATTTCACTATAACCTAACCACATCCTTTATGACTTGCTAAACTATCTAACTCCTTCGAACTGTTAGGTTACACTACTATACTAAGATTACTAGAATACATGAGTTATCTTACTTGGAGAGAGATTATCAAGGGGTGTGGTTTGGATTGGGCCAAATCTACTACCTTTAGTATGCACCATGTTTTCCTCTTCTACTTCCTCCTCATTGAACAACCAAAACACATCCATCAACACTCCCTAGTTGGAGTCTTTTATGTCAATTTCCTATTATTCAACCCAACGGATTTTTCTATGAACATAACCTCTTATCATAGTATATTTAACACATTTTTTGGTGGCTTCTCATAATAACCTTACACATTTCCAATATGCCCACCAAACCCCAAGGATTCTCCTCTGCTTACTTCTCATCTAGTTGGGATTCCCTCCAACATCAGTCCTCTTTCCTTCAACCATCGATCAATCATTTATTCTCTCTTCTTCAAACTATATAACTCCCTTATTCACTCATTACTCCATTCATAATTCATATCCTTTGGAAATGCTTCATTATATTCCCATATCATCCTCATTTTTTTAACCACCACCAGTCAATTATTACAACATGCCTCAAGGCTCGTTCCTCCTGTTCTCTAGATTTGGCTTCTTCCACAGTACCTTCTTCCTCCATTATTTCATCCTATCCCTTCCCATACCAGATAGTCCCTCAGCACAATAATTTACACTTACATCAGTGAAGGGGTGAAGGGAAGCATCTCCTCCTCCACAGAGAACATATTTACCCACATAATACTTTCCTTCACTCTCCTTCCCTGCAAACCCTTCATAAACAACTCCTCGACTAGAGAGAATGACCAAATAAATTCAAACACAAATGTAACCCTCTATAGTGGTATTTACACATTAATATATAGGTCTTACAACTAAGTCATCACAAATCTAATGCAACTCTATCATATTATGAGCATGCTAGATGAGAGTTCTTTCTTCTCTCCAAAAAAAACTCAAGCTATCATCTAGTCTTTGTAACCACTCATACAGACTTACTGGACAGTCCACCCAGAAAATATCATAGATATATTCTAACAATATGAGATATTTAAAATCTTCCATGTCTCGCCCAATCAATGGAACCTCATATTTTGTGAATAGGTCAATCTACTCACAAAATCAATCTTGTAGTTTTGTGAAATTGAGTTAATCCTCCATATTATGAAAGTATTTCACCTAGTATGGTTGGGGTATCAATAATGTGACCAAATGTTGGCTCAAAATGCAAACTTGGGGTATACTTAGGTGTCCAACATAAACATTGTAGTCTAGCACTAGCATATCAATCCCTAGTTTACAGGGAAGGTCTCACCCAAGGTACGTTATAGGGACATTGAGACGATGTAAGAACATTCAATAGGATAGAGTACATGAATCAAACTATTATAATGGATATTCCATCATTAGCATAGCCAATTGAACATGCAATCTATTACCATAACATTCATCTATTGTATTCTCCAAAGACACAATAGATTGGTTCCATGCAAGTTCATTTAGAACCATAAATTACTTCTAACATGAAATAAGCATCATCCATATAAATTAAACATACAAACAAAACTTCAAGGGACCCTACCATTGAATTCATTTCTATCAAACTTAGTTTCATTTTTCACTAGAGGACAAACATGACACTCACAACTCAACAACATACTATATAGGACATTACATGGCAATAGATAAAACCTCAAAAACCTAGTACAATCTCAACCATGACAACTCATAACAATAGAAACAACCCAATGTCACGAAAAACTAACTCAGGATATTAGTATCTTCATTTTATATCCGCATTTTTAGGTGGTTCATGGATCCAAATATGCTCTACTACTATCTACCCGATGATCAACTTTTCTCTCTATCACGCATTCCCTTCTGACACGTTCAGGATACAGTTACCTTTCCACCACCTTTTATTCCTAGAATGAGGAATTCCCTTCCTCCTACTCTAGTCACCTTTCCCTTTATCTACCTACATCTTGTCCTCAAAATCCCCCAAATATCACATTTTGCTGCATACACTGCTGACATGGTGATACTCTTCTAAAAAAGTGGAATCACAACCTTTACTACCTACATCTTGTCCTCAAAATCCCCCAAATATCACATTTTGCTGCATACACTGCTGACATGGTGATACTCTTCTAAAAAAGTGGAATCACAACCTTTACTAAAAAATGAAGAGGCCAACAAAGAGTAGTCAAATCATATTGAAATTTTGACTAGAGCAAAACTTATTAGATCTTGATATGTCCAAATCCACACCATCGTCATCTTCTTCGTTTTCTTCTTATGAAGGTTGTTATAATATTACAATTAAATTATGGACATGTGAACTTGATGTATGAACAGTATAATATTTTGACAAATGTAAAAATTTATTTTTGGGGCAGGTCTACAAAAATTTTCAAATAGTGCTTGAATTCCTGAGCATATATAAAAAAGTACATTGTGAGGGTGGTAGACATTATAGTCATGTTTTCAATGCTATTAAGCATTTGAAGAATGTAATCATTTTTTAGCTAATAAAAAGTTATGTCTTTTTTTTCGAGGAAAAAAATTATCACAACTAAAGGGAAATTAACAATAAGGAATGAATTATTACACTTGAAGACAAAATTAATTATAATTTACCTTAGCTCCCATAGGTTTCAAGCCATTTTCCATATTTATATAGATTTTATTTAAAGGTGTATTTAATCCCTTCCTCTGTTGAATCAAACCCATACTCCTCCCACTTACACAAGATATAACCATAATTAATCTTACCATAACTTACAAAATATTATTTCCCCTTAATTTGAAAAAAAAAATCAAGAACTCCATTTAATAAGATAAAAATTACCTCAAGTTCTAGAAAATCATTAACTCTGTTGGAGATTCAAGGGATCTCCATCCACAATGGTTTGGACTTGGTGAATAAAATAAAATAGGCGATAGATAATTATCGTTCACCTTTGATTTTTTGTTATTAATGTCAACTATTTGTTTTTCCCAATTTTACTTTTCCTATACATTTTCTTGTGGTAAGCTGTAACACCTCGGTTTTGAGCCCCGTACTAAATAATGTATTTTTTTAATGTATGAAAGGCCGGGGGAAGGCCAAGTGGTTCCTTAATTCCAAGAATTACATAAACCCATATTTGGTTTGTGGTGGGGGTTGCTTCTTCTTCACTCATTCACTCACTCAATCATTGTTCGTTGTTCATTTTGTTCACACCTTTCATTATGTTCCCACTCCCCTCATTATTTCACCCACTCTTCTTTCCTCATTCGCATTTTGGCTTGGGAAAGGAAAACAATTTTTTGGAGAAGAGCCATGGTTTGGTTGGCTTTAAAGACTGTCGGTGTATTCCAACCATGAATGAAGGCCTGCATATCTAAAATGCTTTGGCATGTGTTCAATTTTGTTCATGGTTGTGAATCCTGAGAGTCTCAGCATGGAGATTATAAACTAGTTGCACTAGATCCCTGGAAGGACATGGATATCGTGAGGGACTGCGTGGTAAAGAAGGGGGTTCATTCTCTTGGGTTGTGCAGGCTAGGCAGAAGAAAGATGGTGTAATTTGGATTGTTGTGGGTGATGAAAATCATGTGAGGGTTTGAGTATTGACTGGTTTGGGACGCTGAATGACACTCTGGAATCGTCCTTGTGGATTCATAGCCCTGGATCGAGGGTGACATTGTTGGTTAGACTTGGAACAACAGTGTCTACAGTTGGGTGGAACATCCTTATTCTGTAGCCAGTTGGTGATTTGTTTCATTAAAGATAAGAGCTCTCTGTTATGGTTTTATTTACCTGTGTATTTATTCTGTTGTGTATTTATTTATCTATGAAATTTGTATCTGTAATATGCATGCTTGCTGGTAGTTGTTGTGCATGACATTGTTTCATTTATTTATGTTGTAGCATGAATCTTTAACTATGCATGTGAATATTTCATGCATTTTTATTCATTATAAATTTGATCGGAATTTGAGATAAGTCTAGAAGTGGGCTTGAAGTAGCGTGCATGCCTTTTGGGTGGATGGGTACGTTACAGATTGGTATCAGAGCTTCAAGTTGAAACACTGAACTAGTATGGTCTGGAACTTTTGGACAGGTATTATGGTTAAGAATGAATATGTCCTTGAAATATTAAATCTCAAAAGAGATAATGTTACAAAGATCACGCAGAAGCCAAAGCTTCGTGCAGATAGAGATCCTTGGTAAAGGATTGTAGAATCGTGATCATTCCCTTTTGAATTTGGGAGCAATCACCGCAATGGAATCAAGGAGTTATGTATCATTAGATTGGAAGTTAGATGAACAAGAATTGTTAGATAAAGGTGAAACCATAGGCTAGGAGAGATTAAGTCACAGCCATCAGATCAAACTTGTCAATCATCAGTCATTGATAGAATCCAAGAAGGAGATGAAAAACTATGAAACTTCGTCGCTTCAGCGATTATGGGAAAAAGGAAAAAGTCATGAAGTCCCACCGGTCATCTGATCTGATAGGAGGCTCTGGTGAAATCCCAGTCGTTCGTCAGGGTCCTCCATCATTGACCACTTCAGGAAGTTTAACTCCAAGAGAAATGAACCCTTTTAGAACTACTATAACCCGGATTCTCGGAGCATCAAAGTCACGTCGACCGTTAGATCAAGGGAAGGACTTCATAAGTAATGTTTACCGTCAAATATAGCAATGGTGGAAGGATAGTGAAGTTTTGGAGCTTCAAAACTTCACCACTCTGACGATTACTAGAGAATGGGAAAATCCTCGAAGTGTCAAAGCCCCGAAGTGTCGAAACCACGAAGTGTAAATCCGTCGTCGTAAAATCACATAGACCATTAGATATGGGGCAGAGAATGTGGATCTTCCATTTGATGGATGACGCGTCATAGGCCACGCGGTAGGGGTGCCATGTGGGGACACATGCCACCCGGATTCAATACCTTTTGGACCCTAAAATGTTCATTTTTTTGTGACACATGGCACACATGCCATGGGTCCATGTCACCATAGGTGACATCAGCATTCCATTTTATATCCAGGAGTATGGCCTCTGGGGGTGTCCAACGTCTCTACCAGAGAAAGTGTCGAAGGTTGAAGTCACGAATTCATGCAGATCGTCGATCTAAGATCCCTTCGGGACCTTTCTCAATCGTTATATCAAACAGTGGAAGGATGGTGTAAGCACTTCAAAAGGTATCACT
Source organism: Picea abies (assembly GCA_900067695.1). Taxonomy (NCBI): domain Eukaryota; kingdom Viridiplantae; phylum Streptophyta; class Pinopsida; order Pinales; family Pinaceae; genus Picea; species Picea abies. The sequence continues at coordinate 16,178 of CBVK0104135668.1, forward strand.
CTGGGGGATTTGAACGACTCGGGAGTGGAAATGTCCCAGAGTCCCCAAGCGCCAAAGTCTGGAATTGATTAAGGACCATTCGTCCCAACGCTTGATTGATTCTTAGCCATCGGATTAAACAATGGAAGGATAGGGTAAGTACTTCAGTGAGTATCACTCTGAGGGATTTGAGCGACTTGGGAGTTGTAATGTTTTGGATTCCCAGAGCACCAAAGTCCCGAATTGATTAAAAGTCGTCCATCTCAACGTCTAATTAAGTCATGACTGTCGATCTCGTTGAAACCTCTAGATGGGGCAGGATTGTCCAATCAACGGAAGAGTAAATATTGACCATCTAATCTCCTATTAGAGTTATTAGAAGGGCTTCGAAAAAGTTTAACTTTGGGAGAAATCGGAAGATTGAAAGGGAAAATATTTGAACACCGAAGTCTGGAGGACTTGGTCCCAACGTCGGTCTCATGAAAAAAGTAAAGGGGGTCAATTAGAGGCACTACAGAGTGAATAAGCCTGTGGTTTCAAGTCGTGGTCACATGGAAAGTGGTTTGAAGGAAGCACCTGTGAAAAAATTGAATTCTATATCAGCTAAAGGAGATGTGGAATTTTTCGGCAAGATCCTGTTGCAAAAAGAAAAGGGGATGAAAGTGATTTTTTTTCGGAAAGCCATAACTTTCAGCTCAGATATCGAATTGGGGTAAGATTATAGTCAATGGAAAGATGATTCAGAGGAGAATAACATGGAATTTTTATAATATGGAGAATGATAATATATTCTTCATGAAATGAGAACAAAAAGGACCTGTAGCATTGTTTGGCAATTTTTTTAATATGCATAATTCTAACAAAATGGTTTCTTTCACATTTTGTAGAATTAGGGGGTTGTAAACATATAAATTCAGTTCGTAATGCATATTCAAGAAATGGAAGAAGGAGAGAGAGTTTCCAGCCATGATAAAGAGGCCAAAGGTCAGAATATAAGTGTTGGTAATGTAGAGACAGAATCCAATGGACACCAAACCAGAGGGGAGCAAGAAACATTGATAGAGACTGTGAGAAGCTTGAAAATAGAAGTGCAAAGTTACAAAGCAGACAATGAGAGACTTATAAGAGAAAAAAAATTAGATAAATGCTCAAATTATGCTAATCTTAAATCAATTGTAGATGTAAACAAAGAATGGATCAAACTCAAAACAGGGGATGAGGGAAGATGTCATGAAAGAAGAGATGAACGCAAAAGAACTGGTTCTTCAAGAAGTGCTAGCAGAAATCATAGACATCACTCACCTCCCTACTTAGCAACGAAATTTTATGCATTTGAAGATTCCATAAGTAGTCCAGAGGTATCTCTTGTTAGGCACCAAAGAAGAAGACATGAATTGGAGAGTTGAGGAAGCTTAAGCCACCATCCTTTGATGGTGAAAGAGGAAGGGAAGATGATGTTGAGGCATGGTTTCTTGGACTCGGGAGGTATTTTC
>CBVK0104135688.1:0-11416 GCA_900067695.1 Picea abies
CACACAAGCTCAATATTCACTTGTAGGTAATCCCCATGCACTTACTCAAGTGCGTGCACCACTATGAAACGTGCACGCCCTTCCTTTGATGTGAAATCTCCACGCACTACTCAGGTGCACACAAAACCAAAACTTGGTACTAACGACTCACTAGCCTTTATGTACATTCACATTTACAATTAGTAACCACAACCTACTTGCCTATATGTACAATTACAAAGGGTTAGAATTAAGGACATTACATTCCCCTCCACCTTATTTTTGCAATGTCCTCAGTGAATTATATACACATGTACATACAAAATTTAAAAAATCTTCAAAAAGATACAAATACTTTTCTCACATAGAATCTTCACGTTCCCAATTTTCATCCTCAGGACTGTACTAGGTCCATTGGACCTTTGCCAATTCCATGGATCAATTCTAGAGTTGTTTGATTTTTTGATCTAATATGAAAACTCGTCGCACTTGAAAATATCATTCTCGCTCCACCTGAATCACATTCTAATCAATAATATGATTAACATTGGGTACATGCTTTTTAAGAAATTATACATGGAAAACATTATGAACACAAAAGGATGCAGGTAATGCAACCATATATGTGACAGGACCAATCCTCTCTAGGATTTAAAATTTCCCATAGTAGCACGTTTCCAACTTAGAAACATTTCCCAACTTTAGGGAATTGCGTCTGGTTTTTACTTTCAAGAACACATGGTCACCCACTTTAAACTCTTCGTGGGTTTGGCCTCTATCTGTAAAAATTTTCTTCTTGTCTTGGGAAGCCTTATCTTATTCCTTATCTTTACCATCTTCTCTTCCATTTCCTAGAGCAGATCTAGCCCAACCACTGTGCGTTCTGCTGGGTTGTCCCAACTCATTGGTGTGTTTCAATTTCTACCATAAAGTGCCTCAAATGGGATCATATTTAAAGATGCTTGATATGCCTCAAATGGGATCATATTTAAAGATGCTTGATACCCATTGTTGTAATCAAAATATACCAAGTGGAGGTAGTCTTCCCATTTTTATGGTTTATCCACCACATACATCCACAACATGTCTTCAATCACCCGATTTACCCTCTCTGTTTGTCCATCTATCTCAAGGTGATATGATGCACTAAAGTTTATACTTATTCCAAATCCTTTTAGTATCCCTTCCAAAAGTTTGAGGTGAACTTGGAATTTTTTCAGACACAATTGTCTTAGGTACACCATGCATCTTAGCAATTTCTCGCATGTATATTTGAACAATGTTGGATGTCTTGTGCGTTGAATTCAATGGGAAGCTTTAGTAATCTTTTCGACCACTACCATAATTGAATCATGTTGCTTAATAGTCATGGGTAGCTTAGTAATGAAATATGTGTTCACAACTTCCCACTTCCACTCAGGAATGGGAAAAGGTTGTATCAAACCAACTGGATGTCTGTGCTCAACCTTGAGCTTTTGACATTCAAGGAATCTAGAAATAAAATCAACAACTTCCTTTTTCATGCCTGACCAATAGTATTGCTTTTTTATTGTGACAATTGTCTTTTAGTAGCCTGGGTGTCCTACATAAGGAACCTTATGAATCTATGATCATATCATACTTGTCAACTCCTGATCATTTGGCACATAGACTCTGTGTCTATACATGAGGATTAAATCCTCTTTTTGTTCGTAACCTTCCAAATTTTGTTGCGACATACCTTGTTGTAAAGTCGCCTTTATTTCCACATAGCGCTGATCTGATTTGAAAACTTCTAAAATTATGTCACACAAATCTGATTTGTACATGGTAATGGTTGTAGCATGCATCTCGCGCATCCTCCTGTTTAGTGTGTCAACCACCTTGTTCTCTTTTCCTTTGATTTGATTTATGTCAAAGTCATACTCATTAAGGAATTGTAACCACTTACTTTGTCTGGCATTTAAAGTTGGTTTTCCAAATAGATACTCCATACCACTATGGTTTTTTCTCAACTCAAATATTTTACCCATGAGATAGTGCCACCACATCTTCAATGCATGCACTATGGATGCTAATTCTAAGTCATGAGTAGAATAGAGCCTTTCATGATCTTTTAACTTTCTTGATTTGTAGCATATCACATGCCCATTCTGAATAAGGACTCCACCAAGCCCTTCCTTGCATGCATCCATTTACACAAAAAAGTATTCATCTAAAACAACAATTCTCAAAATTGATGCACTTGTCAACAAGCTCTTCAAGTGTTGAAAACTCCTTACAAAATCCGTAGTCCATGCAAATAGCACACCTTTATTTTGCAAGGATGTAATTGGATGCACAATCTTTGAGAAGCCTTCAATAAACCTTTTGTAATAACCTGCAAGTCCCATAAAGGACCTTACCTATGTGACATTTTTTGGTTTCATTCATTCCTCAATGGATTTAATATTTTCCGGATCCACAACTATTCCTTGGAAATGATAAGACCCAAATACTGAATTTGTCACTAGTAAAATCAGCACTTGATAAATTTTGAATAAAGATGATTCTCCCTCAGTACTTGTAACACCAACCTCAAGTGTTTCTCTTTCTCTTCCTCAAAATTTGAGTAAATATGTATGTCATCCAGAAATACAATGACAAACATATCTAAGTAATTTATGAAAACTCCATTCATCAAACATGTGAAGATAACTGGTGCATTTGAAAAACCTAAAGGAACCATTGTGAACTCATAATGTATGTACCTCGTTCTGAAAGTAGTTTTGTTGATGTCTTATTCTTTAATTCTCACTTGGTGATATCCAAATATGAGATCAATCTTTGAAAATATCTACATGCCCCTCAACTAATCAAAGAGGTCATCTATTCTTGGAAAAGGATACTTGTTCTTTACTATTAGTTTGTTCAACTTCCTGAAGCCAATACAAAGTCTCAATGTACCATCCTTCTTCTTCACGAACAATACTGGGGCACCCCAAGGTGACACACTTGGGAATATATACCCCTTCTTCAAAATCTCTTCAAGTTGCATCTACAACTCCTTCAGCACTGGCATACTCATCCTATAAGGATTCTTGGATACTGGTGTTTCTCACATCATAATATTTATAGACAAATCAATATCTTTTTTCGATGGTAACCCTGATATATCTTTGAAGACATCCTCAAATTATTTTGGTACTGTGCATTCTTCAATATTTGACACTGTATCCTTAGGTTCCTCTTCCATGTGTGCTACAAATACTTGACATCCTTTCCTTTAACATTTATTTAATTGCAAGGATAAAACTTCTCTAATAGTTATATCTATTGGAATGCCTTGAACTATTCTTAAGTTTCCTTCCTCATCCAAGAAAGTAAATGCCTTATTGTAACAGTCTAGAATGACATGATGTTGGTCCAACCTATCCATACCAATGATACAATCATATGAACCCAAAGGTATGATATTCAAATTAACATTTGTGTGCAATCCCTTCATTTCCATTGGACATTCCTTGACCATCTCATTGATTTTCCTTTTTATCCTATATATAACTACATCAACCAATGTTTTCCAATCTTTCTTCTTGCCAATTGGAATATTTCCACCATATTAGGATCTAGAAAACTATGACTAGCTCATGAATAAATTAAAATAGCAATGGGTTGGTCATTAATATTACCTTCCACTTAAATCATGTGCGACTGAAACTCAACTTGATTTTTATCCAGGGTTGCGTAAATCCTTAGTACATTTCTTCACATGTCTTCAATTGTCGCAACTTGATCAACATTGTGCACAATCCTCACGTTTTCACCTCTTGGAGGGAAATCTCTATGCATATGATCTCTGCCACAACCCCAACATTGAATAGGTTGTTTCCTTGGATTTTTCCCCACTGTCTCCCTCATTCTGGGCTCATTAAGAGTTGTATGTCCTTGTGAAATTTTTTCTGATAAATGGTGGCTTATCCCCCTTCTTCCTTTGTTCCACCTTGCTTTTCATCTTATCTTCCCAAGCCCCCTTCTTCCTTTGTTCCACCTTGCTTTTCATCTTATCTTCCCAAGCCTTTTGGAAAGTCAGTCTTCCCCTTTTTTTATCATAAAGACATTTAGCGCACCTTATTGTTTCCTCCAATGTATTTGGCTCATCATATTGTATCTTGTCACTGATAAATGATTGCAACCCAATCAAGTACCTATGAATTTTAACTTTATCATCCTTGATGAATGCGACATACTTCAACAAATCTAAAAATATTATTTCATACTCATCTATTGTCGTACTCCCAAGCTTAATTTCAAAGAACTCCTTCATTTTATTGCCATATTATCACTTGGTTAAGTATTTATTTTGAAAATACCTCTTGAAATCCCTCCAAGTAACCTTTTTCTCATCAACGTGTTTCACTTGCACGAACCGATCCAACCACATTGATGATTTTCCTTTTAGCTGATAAATGGAAATTATCCCTTCTTCCTATGGAAACTAATTATGCATATTGAAGTACTTCCTCATACCCATTAGCCAAGTCTCTACATATTCATCCTTCTTGTGCTCACCGTCAAAGGTAGGATGTTTGATCTTATTCATTTCTCCCTATAGCTCATCCACCCTAGTCCTTCTCTTATGCTTTCTCATAGGAGATGGGCTTGAGCTACTGCATTCTTTCCCAAATGAATTCTTTAGTGAGTGATGGCAATACCTATGAACACTTCTTGCTTCTCTTCTTTTCTCATAATGAGACCTACAACTTCTTGACCTACTTCTCTCAGTCTCCTTATCCATTTTCTTTTCTATTCTATCCAAGATTTTCATCAAAATGATATTGAAGTCATCTTGTTACTCCTTGGCTTTCTTAACCCTTTCATTATCAACTTTATAACTTTCGACATATTTTTGCAGTCCTTTTATGGTTTATACGAAGTTTATGTGCTCCTCCTTGGATTTTGTACTATCAACACCCAAATTGACATATATATCTCTAAATTCATCATCATGGCTAAAATATCTATGCATCTTCCATGATTTTTTACTTCTTGTGCTAATTTTTTCCTTCTCTAATCACTGATAATTTTGCAAAATGTGTAGGAAATAAGATTTGTTAGATGAATTCATGCAACAANNNAGGAAATAAGATTTGTTAGATGAATTCATGCAACAAATTCATGAAAAATCTGACCATTTTTCTAGAATCCTTTCTTATGAAGCCCGTGCGCGCACTGGAGTTCAACATGTATCGATGCACAATGTTAATATTTGGCATATACACTATGTGTCAGTATTGCACATGCATCACAATTGTTTCTTTGTGCAGCACCAATATTTAGTGCACACACATGTGCACCATTTTTTACTGTGCATTTCCAGTGCCACACCTCACAATCTCCCAAAATTTAGTGCGCACAATTATGAAGGATAGGATCCTGTCACTAAGAGGGGAGGGGTGAATCAGTGACACAATAATTTTATCAAAAAGTTGTACTTTTGTCAATGCAAACAAAATTTGAACACAATGTTTTATCGTGGAACCCAATTGGGAAAAGCACAAAAACTTGCAAACAAAATTTGAACACAATGTTTTATCGTGGAACCCAATTGGGAAAAGCACAAAAACTTTTCTATTAACTCCAAAATTATGTTTTACAAGTTACAATAGAAGGAAGATGTTCTTCCTCTTTAGATCAAAAACCACTGATTAGGATGCACCCACACCCCTTATTCACCAGCTCCAACTGGTAGGAGGGTACAAGCCCCTATTTAGTCATCTACAACTGACAAGGAAGCACCTATTCCCCTGCAGGCTCCAACCTTCCCTTGCACCTCCCTGCCACCCTTTGTTCATCAATATGGAAATAGGATATGCAGTCCAATAATGGTATTCTATATCAAACACTGGGTTTCATAGTTGCTTCTCTGTCTCCTTCTGTTCTTGGTCTTTAATAATCCTTTGACAGACAAAACTTTCTAATTCACATCTTAGCATACTTATAAGTATTTAAACTTTTCAACACAACTCTTCATAAACAACATATCTGTTCATTTAATATTACATAACCGTTGTTTTAAGTAACACAAACATTAACATGACTTTTCATAGAAACACATCTCTTCGATCTATATCTAAAATATAATGACTATGTTAATGTGTAATAAAAATATTTAACAAATATCACAATACATCTTTAAATCGATACTTTCAGGATTTAAGCATTATTATTTTAATATCAGTTATGAATTGTAGTTATTGGGCTTTCATCAAACAATGTGATGTTTATTAATTCACTGTCTTTGTGTTTTTGTTGTGCAGGTATTTAACTAGTTTTGGTGAAACTCTACAATTGGCAGTATGCCAAAAACTCCCACAAGAATAGCGGTCTCAACATTCAAATGTTTATTCACTTGGTAGAGAACTTGGTGATCCTCCAGATTTGGCGTTATGCAAAAGACTCTGATAAAATTGGCAGTCTCACCACCAACTGAAATAACGAATGCTCCTAAGCCCATGATCACTCATATGACCATCACCCCAATAGTGTAAAGAAATATTTATCCAATGGAAGAGATCATCTCCTCGATAGATGAACATTTGTTATCTCTTATTTTAAAAGGTAGGGGGGCTGACAAGTCATCCCAGGCTCTAAGCTAGTGATCTTCTTTGTGAATTCCAAGCACCTATATCCCCCGCCACACCTTTTCACTACATGTCAAATAGGTGTAGTGACGATGGTGTATATAAAGCCACATAAAACATTTTGCACTTTCAATGTGGGATAAATCCCACTGAATGAGTTAATCATCACCATCGATCACGTGATCTGATGGTTGTTAAGTCTTCACAGTCAACACGTCATCCTTATTCCTCTGTGCTCCAAATGTATTAACCACGATGTTTGGTTTCTCTTCAACAATAGGCTCCCATTGACTCTTAAAACGCTTCCCTTGATTGCGTTCAATTTTTTGTACTGATGCCACAGTTATATTGCACTGCATATTTCTTCCCATTGAAGACAAAACATGAATATTGTTTCTTGGGTTCAGAGAACTGTATATAACTTGTAGGCTGCAAATTTGTGATGACAACCCTTAATGCCTTCAACATATATCCCTTGAAGCTATGGCTGACACTAGTTGTATTCTGGCATGTCTCCAGCCTCTAGAGCTAATCGTGCATGGGTTTCATAAACCTTTACTGTAAATTCATTTCTAATACATTGCACTATAATATCTTGACAAATTAACTTCAACTGGTCACATTTATATAAATAAGTCTTTGGTGAATTCGGCACCATAGCCAAAGATTCTTGTAATACTTCTTCTGGCCTCACAGTGTTTGGATCTAGAGAAGAAGTAAGCCACAGGTATCAATTTTCTATCTCTTAGCATGTTCCTTTGACCATTAAAGAATCCTAGCCAATGTCTTCAACTACTCCTCCACCACTATGTCCATAGCTCTTAGTTTTACGACTTGTAGTTCCATTCACTATAACTGCAGGCTCCTTAGTTTTAGCGCCTCTTCCACTTTATTTATCAAAACGTTTAGTCCTTATCTCTCTCTCTCTCTCTCTTTGTTTCCTCTCTTCTAGTGTTTCAGTAAATCCTCGAGAACCAAAACAAAGTCCACCTTGCCAAGGTTCTTCATCAGTATCACTAGGACTATCCCCAGATCCATCAACAATTGGGCCATCACCTTTTCGTGAGTTCTTTATTGGCCTTGCAGACATTTTATTTGAATCAAATTCCTTCTACAGGTGTTATTGTGTGCCCTTGTTCCATACTCCATTTATTGTAGTTACCTTACCCTGCATAGGATAAATCGATATATGTGGACACTAACTAATCACCCTAGATCCACTTGGATCTAGAACAAAACAGGACAAGACATGAAACTCTCCCTAAGTTACTATCATTGAATTTGTCATCAAAGAAGGAATAAGTGACATACCTTTAGATATCATTTTCTTATGCCTTTGTTGTCCTTGTTTCGCTTTGATGGCCTTGTAATGTTAGATCTACAACAACACAAATCGGCCGAAGTGAAAACAACAATAATACATTCAATGAAGACTTAAACATGTGATCAAGGAGTCATGTGATAAAACAAGAGTTATTTTATGGGAAAGGGACATGCCACTGTATTATATTAAATGAAAGTAGAAGATACAACCAGATTTCCTTGATATTGTAAGCTCCCTTTTGGTGGTTCTTTGTTCCAACACACACATTTTCTCCAAACTTGCATGAAGAAGATCCACTATGGCTTCATGGACAAATGGATGCCTCAAACACTAATTCAAACAAGATTCCTCACACAATTCTGAACCTATTCTTTCATCAATTCTATATTCAATCTTGCTTAACCTTTTCCTTGAGAAACATTTCATTATATAGGAGAAGGAGAGATGGTTAGAGGGATGAAGATGATCCCACTCAATCTGAGGAGTTAGTAGAATGCCAACCATGTGAATGCCAACTCATTTTCTAGAATATCCTCTTCTAGAACCTTCGTAACCTTTTCTTCCTTTTTTAGCTTTGAAGCATGTTCGTACCCTGTCTATAGAGAAAACTGCAAACCCCTCGCAATCCAGGTATAGAACAACCTGCGAGAATCATGGTTTTTTCACCCTGCAACATATGCAGCCTGTGAACTCATTATAAACATATGTTTTGTAGAGGAAGACAACAATCACTTTTCTCAAGCAAAAGGTACTTATGAGAACCTGAACACATAACTATAGAGACATCAGCAGAGTGACCAAAATAATGTGTAATACTTATTTCAAGGGATTCCACACCTTTTCCTTCCTGAACCCATGATTTCCAACAAATCCTTGTTCCTTCCCTTCTTTCATAGGATTCCACATCCCTTCCTTGTTGAACCCATGATTTATAACAACTCCTTGTTCCTTTACTCTAAGCAACCCCTGTTGTAGCCTCTCCTGCTTTCCCTGTCATCAATCCTTTGTTTCTAATATACAAACCCATTATCTATCAACACATATGAAATGTATGGAACATTACTATCCCTATTCCAGTCATGATTATGCAATAGAGTCAATACTGTCAATGCCAATGGCATCAATGCTATTATCATCATCACAAATCTATTGTCAATGCTAATGCCATTAATGCCAACCTGTATTTCCATATTGCCAACAATAACAAGTAGTTCTATAGATGCCATGTACAGTGCCAGGTATCAGGACACATATTAATGCCATGCCATTTAGTACATGAAGAAGACATCCACATGATAACCACCTCATTTGTCACATCAACACAAAAAATCTTAACAATCGACTAAGTATCAAGGCATTGCGGAGCATCAAAAGTGTGTGAAGAATGAAAGTGAATAAACAGACCCGTGACAAGATCTTGAAAAATAACTAAGTACCAAGAATCTGTTGGACGAAGATGTCTCAAAAATGACTAAGTATGGAAATGTCTCGGTAAGAGTTTGAAAAATTGACTAAGTGTAAGAGAACCGTGGTAGGAGTTTGAAAATAACTAAGTGTCAAGAATCGATTGGACAGACTGACGGAGTCAACAAGTGAACAATGGACATGTCTCGTGGAGCACAGTGAGACCTCGAAAAATCACTAAGTATGGAGAATCGGTCAGATGGATTGGTCGCAGGTATAAACAAGTGAAGGACAAAGATGTCCCTAAGAGCGTGATGAATTATAAGAAATCGTATAAGTATGGGTGCAAAATGAGTGTGGTGGAACTTGAGGGTGTAGTTTGGAGGCCAAGGAAGCTTGAACGATGGCCTTAGATTTGCACTAGAAGGAATGAAGCAATCAACAATTAATATCTAGTAAGAGACCCAATCCAATGAATTTTGAGTGAAGGGGTTGGGCTATGAGATCCAATGGTCGGTGAATGAGATCAATGGCTGAAATTCAATTAAGAAGACAATTCAACGACTACTTTTTATTGTGGTTGCATGGTGTGTTCTTGAGGAGAGTTAAGTAGATTGACAGTTGTGAGTGAACGAAGTCCACATCAGATGATGACTGTGCATTGTGGTTACATGTGGTTTCGATATGCTAAGAAGATTGATGGTCAAGATCAAATCAAGGATAGATTGGATGGTTGTTGAATGATGAGGACATACTATGTGTTTTGGTGGACAATGAAATAGATCAATAGTTGAGATTGAATCTTAAGATGATCCAACAGTTGTTGAGCGTCAAGATGTATGCTCTGTAGAGTAAATAGATGGCATGCGATAGAAGGAGATTGGGACCAGTTTTCATGGAAGTGTTTTGATAGCCTGATCTGAAGGAAATAAGAGGACTCATAGCCAACCTGTTAAGCATGATCTCTTTCTGTATGTGAACATATTCATGGAGGTAGGAGGTGTATAAATAACAATGCCATGTTTGTTTTATGAGTGGGTGAGAAGTGTGTGGAGTGTGGATCATAAAAAGAGAAGCTCTGAAGCTTCGAGGTCTGAGCATGCTAGAGAATGAAAATAAGATAAAATAAGGGTGGTAAGGTGGTGCTAGGGAGAGGATTGGTGTCCTCATCTTCTTGACAGGTTGGTGCCTAGAAGATTGGTGTCTGCAAACTGTGAGGAGGTGCTTACAATGAGGATTGATTTCCTCAACTATAACACACCCACTATGGCATACTATATTTTTCACCTTTTTCTTTCTCCTTTATCGAGGGACAGAGTTCTCGAATTCCTATGAGGTTCTAGTGTAGGCTAGGTCCTCCAATCGGGACCTTCACCAAACCAATTCATTGGTTCTTTCGTTGAAAATCCATCGTGTACAACTCACACACCAAGCGTAGGCTTCACTTCCATGTGTCCATCGGTTGTGACCTCGGGATAAGACAAGAGGCACCTTTCGCATTTCGGGACTTCAGAAATCGGGAGTTCAAAATGCAAGGGAGTCGAGTTCTTCGACTCTTCAACCGCGAAACCAAAAATCCTATTCACACCAAGCCGCTTCGGGATTTCACCTACCGGGACTTTGCGTACCGGGATTTCGTGACATATGAAGACGAGGGTTCATACCCTTCGGTTTCCCGGGTGCCGCAACACCGAAACCCATATATCCACTAAGCTCGTTTCGGGGCTTCGCAAGTCAGGATTTCGCGATATACGAAGACAGGAGGCCTTGCACTTGAGTTTCCAGGAGCTGAAACTCTGAAACACTGATATATATATATATATATATATATATATATATATTGCGTACCGGGATTTCGTGACATATGAAGACGAGGGTTCATACCCTTCGGTTTCCCGGGTGCCGCAACACCGAAACCCATATATCCACTAAGCTCGTTTCGGGGCTTCGCAAGTCAGGATTTCGCGATATACGAAGACAGGAGGCCTTGCACTTGAGTTTCCAGGAGCTGAAACTCTGAAACACTGATATATATATATATATATATATATATATATATATTGCGTACCGGGATTTCGTGACATATGAAGACGAGGGTTCATACCCT
>CBVK0104135690.1:0-15920 GCA_900067695.1 Picea abies
TGTTTCTAAAGAAGAACATGATGAGGAAGATCCAAGGAATATACAAGTACCTGAAATTGAGAGGGAACATGCAGTAGAAGGACTAGAGCTTCAATCTTATGCGTATGGAGAACCATTAAAGAAGGTAAATATTGGGGCAAAGGAAAACCCAAAGTTTGCATAGATAGGTGATTATTGAAATGATGAAACTGATGATTACAAATTTGTTGTGTGAGTATCAAGATATATTCCCAAATATGTTATAATATATGAAGGGGATAGTTGGTGATTTAGGAGAAAGGAAGATCCCTTTGAAATCATATGCTAAGCCATTGAGACAGAGACCCTACAGGTTAAATATGAAGTATAAAGAGAATGTGAAAGAAGAGATAAACTAAATGTTGGAAGAAGGGATTATTGAACCAGTGGTGGAATCAGAATGGATAAGTCCAATGGTGGTATAAGATAAAAAAATAGGGGGAATCTGGATTTGTGTAGACCTAAGGAAGTTAAATTATGCATGTCTTCATGATCCATTTCCAACACCTTTCAAAGATTAAGTGCTAGAGAATGTAAGGGGGAAAGAGGCCTATTATTTTATAGATGGATTTTCAAGATATCATCAGATAAGGATTGTGCAGGAAGACTGACATAAGACTACCTTTGATATAGAGTGGGGAAGTTATCAGTAGACAATAATGTCTTTTGGGATGAATAATGCGTGTATGGTTTTTCAAGGGTTGTTGTAGCAACTTTTAGGGAATTTATTCATAAGTTCCTTGAAGTGTACTTAGATGATTAGATTGTGTTTATTTTATTGAAAAATCACATAGAAGTACTTATGTTGATGTTGGATAGATGTAGACAATGTCACATTTCATTTAATTTGAAGAAATGCATTTTTTGCATGCCTTTTGGAATTTTTTGGAGCCATGTGGTATGTAAGCATGGCTTATTAGTGCATCCTACCAATATTTTAGTGATTTTATATTTACAACCACCCACATCATTCATATAGTTGAGAGAAACCTTGGGTCATATAGGATATTAGATGAAATTCATGTATAAGGGTTATGCACAGATTACAACACCTATGGAGAAGTTGTTGAAGAAAGAAGCTAAGTTCTAGTGGAATGAGGATTGTCAAAAAGGTTTGGATACATTGAAGAAGATATTAGTGATCACACTAATTTTGATATTCCCATATTGGAAGAAGGAGTTACATGCTCATGTGTATGCATCATCCATAGCATTATGTGTAGTACTATCTTAGCTAGGGGAAGGAGACATAGACCACCCAATTACTTTTGCAAGAAGGAAGCTGTCAACAACAAAAAATAATTGCACTACTACAGAATGAGAAGGGTTGGAAATGGTATATGTGTTGTAGAAGTTTAGACATTATTTATTGGGGTCTCACTTTAAGATATATACATACCATTATACATGAAGATACTTACTGAACAAGCTAGTGTTGGGGGGGGGGATATTCAGTCAGTTATTGATGTTCTAGGAATATGATTTTGAGGTTGTTGTGAAACCAAGGAAGTTAAATGCAAGACCATATCACTTATCGCGCATACTGCCAAGAGAATATACAGGGAATATAGATGATATCTTGTCGGATGCACACTTATTTGCATTCAAAATGGTGGACAACTACTTTGTAGACATTGTGCAATTTTTAAGTACAAGAATGGCCCCATCAAACATGACAGTGTGGCAAAAGAAATAGCTACTGGTTAAAACACTAGAATATTAGTTAATGGAAGGAAAATTATCCAAGTTAGGCGTCGATGGAATATTGAGATGATTTGTTTTAGAGCATGAAAGTTCAATGATACTCTTAGAAGTGCATGATGGAATTGTGGGAAGACACTACACAGGTAGAGAAACAATGCATAAGATTTTGTGTGAATGGCTCTGGTGGCCCACACTTCATAAGGATACTAAAGAATACTATCAATAATGCAATGTTTGTCAAAGGGTGGGAAATCCATCCATAAGGTATGATATGCCTTTACACCCATAGATTACATTGTAGGAATTTGATAAATGGGAAACAAACTTTATTCGACCGATCAACCCACCAATGAGAAGATTAAGAGAGAAGTATATAATCATTGTGACAAAGTATTTGACCATATGGGAAGAAGCATCACCATTCATAGACTACACCACATAGATTGTCATGAGGTTTCTATTTGAGAATGTAGTTACACGATTTGGATGCCCATGCATTCTACTGAGTGATCAAGGAACACACTTCTTGAATAGGACGATTGGAACATTGACTGAGGATATTCAAATTCATCATCAAAAGAGTATGTCTTATCACCCTCGGGCCAATGGGATAGTAGAATCTTTTAATAAAATTCTAGAAAATGCTCTGACAAATATCTACAGTGTAGGAAGGGATGATTGGGACTTTAGGGTTCCTGCAGTATTATGGGAATATAGGACTACAAGAAAAAAATTAATAGGAAAAACACCTTTTAGGTTGGTCTATGGGAAAGAAGCAATCATTTCGATGGATTTTATTATGCTTAGCCTATGAATTGTAGTGGTTACTAATATCTTGGATTTAGCGCAGTAGAGGAGAGATTGTTACAATTGGTATAGCTTGAGGAAGATTGATTTTTCACAGGGTTCCATGAGCAAGTTAAGAAGGGAAGGGGAAAAGCATGGCATGATAGCCACTTAAAAAAAATAAATTTCAAGTGGGGGACTTAGTATTAATATATGAAAGTAAGTTTATGTAGCATCTAGGAAATTTTTGAATGCATTGGATAGTACTATATGTGATTAATCATGTGACAGAAGTAGGTGTTACGTAGTTGGAAACATTGAAAGGATAAGTCCTGAGAGGAATGGTAAATGGTATTCAGATAACACTTTATAGGAAAAACCGACATACCACACACTAATATGACCTACATGAGAACATTTGTATTATAGTATTGTATTATAGTAGGAAAAAAAAAGGTAAGAAAGTAAGAAGTAAGGGAGATACAACAACAAGACCCGCGCAGAAAAAAGTGAGTGTTGCATAGATAAAAGAAACATCACGGAGATAGTTAGGTATGCATAGAAGCAATTTATGGAATAGGACCATAACAACTATTAAAGGAATTAAAAGGGTATAAATGATGGTTAAAGAGTGTTAATGAAAATTCATAAAGATGACACGTAGCAATAAATGGAAAAAGTTGTCAGAGATTGGGACAAACAAGCAGTACGAGGCACAAATTCAAAAGAAGATATGGAAACAAAGCAACATTAAATCAAGCATTCATCACACCACTAGAAAATTAGACAGTCAATTCAGGCATGAAGGGACATGGAAATTTGGTGAAGGGGCATAAAAGCCACAAAGGCTCAACAAGTATTGGTTATTGTCACTTAGAGTTGCATACGAGTAAGAGAGAGTCGAGAATCATATTCCAAAGCCAATAAAAACCACATAGAGGAAACAATTGTCATTGCTCACCAGTTTACAAAAATGGCACCACCAAAAGGAACAATGATCATACCAAAGAAATATCGAACAAGAGTGCAAACTGTATAACCATAGGTTGAGGAGACTTTGGGTGCATCATCGTCGGAGATGAGGTTTCCCTGAGACTATATTCCTTGAAGGAAGGATGATGCCCCACTAGTGACATTGTAAGCTAGTGACTGGAGTTCAGACGTGTGCTCTTCCGATCTAGACTATATTCCTTGAAGGAAGGATGATGCCCCACTAGTGACATTGCATAATACTCCCTACTACAAATTGGTGATGCTCGACATCCCATATGGAGTCATCGTGGATGAAGACATGCTAAGGAGGGTGTCGTAGCTCAAATATGCATACCATGATATCACAAACACAGTGAATTTCCATGAACTTGCACCACACCACTACTTTGAATTAAGGATAGATACAACAACAAACTAGAGAATACATGTGCCAAAGGTATGGGAAAGAGGACTAGAGCAAGTAGAAATACTAAACCTGTTTGACATCCCACATTTTGGAAAGAGCAACAATGTGAATGCATGTGTAAATTTTCTCTTTACCTATGTGGATGGAGGTTATTTGTGGCTAGATAGTCCAATATCTATGGATACAAAATTCATTGCAAGCATCACATGTTTACCAACACAGGGACAATATCCAAACTTATTATTTGCAAACAAGAAAAATCATGGGACTTTTTCATAGGAAATGAGGAGAAATTTTACACAGTTAGAGGTGTGTGAAAGTTCAATGTTTAGAGCATATGCGACCCAACTTTAAAGCTTGAAATGAAATCATTGGTGTGAAAGTTACTAAGGAAATGAAGAAAATACCAAGTGTCAGCGGAAGCAATTGTTGCGGCTGAGAAGTGTGTTGAATGGGTCTGGATGAGTTGGGAACCTTTCTTATTGAACCAATTCCTCATTGAATGCACATAATCATAGGATAAGGGCATGGAATTACATTACACATGGCTAATAATTTTGATTGCGTTCACATCCTGTGAATAGCCAGAGGATGCACAGTTCTTGGGTTTTAGAGGTAAGCCATGCTTGGAAGCTAAGTATCAAAACTTCTAGTAGATGCCTAACAAAAGAATATAGGTCGACACTAATGTGGAGTTATTCCTATATGGTGAAAGGATTCATATATGCATCAAGGATAAACCATGCATTTCACCACAACTGGTAAATGCATAGACCCTAATTGTGAAGTTCAAGGAAGACTGACACCATATCCATATACAAGAAAACAAGGACCTGAGAGAGGAATGGACATAGAAAAAAATAAAATATCATATAATAAGACATCCACCTAATCATAAAGGATTGGGATCCATATTGGAAAGTGTTGGGCACATGCCAGTTTTAAGGGAAAAGCACGACGTGGGAGGTGGATGTGCATGGAGAAGAATCAACATGTGTAAGGAAGACACACATGTATGAAAAGCAACATGTGAAAAATAGATGCACGTGCAGAAGAGGAAGGCATGTGAGGAATTCTTTCAAGAAGACCCAACCATGATAGGGTTATGGTTTTGGTAAGAGAATGTAATGGATGGTAAGAAGAAAATATGTATAAGTAGGTACCTATGAGGTCTAGGTAGGGGTGGTTGTGGATTGTTGTGTTCAAGAGGGTTTTTGGAGGTTCATTGTTGTTTGTTTTGGGGTTGTTCATTGTTAATATGATGTAAAAAGACAAAATGAATGTAAAACTCGATCAATATTGTAAGTTGTTAAGATGAGGAGAGGGAATAAGGGAGATCATAGGCTAAGGAGTCTGGTGTGATCTAGTCTGACTCATTATGGTGTGATCTAGTCTGACTCATTATATATCTCGACTTGTTTGGATGGAGAATTGTAATGCACAAGGTGCTATAGTTTTTGAACTAGAATAGTAAAAGATAAGAGAATCCAAATATTTGTAGGCATAGCCTAGGATGGGTGAACCACGATAGATCTTTTGTTATGTGATTGAATGTTATGTATCTCTTATGTTGTTACTGATTAGATGTTAAACAAATGTGTGAATGAGTAGATAGATCTGTTACTTTACGTGCATAAGAAAGAATGTTGGGGTATTCCATATAAGTTGAATTTTAAAGTAATAAATGAAGACTGCAGATTTTAATCATAGATCCCTGCTCATTTCCCAGGCTGAAAGAAAATGATCATTGCAGCCACCCATAAGAACTATCTTGGGTGAGACTGCGCAATGCATCTTGTGCGTTGTGTTTCCTTCTGGTTTACCAGGAGGGCCAATAGTTTTAGGGGGGGTTTGTTGGAAACAAAGTGGACCTAAACCTGGGCCAGCGCAAGAAGGGTAGTAGGAGTAAACTATAAACCAACAAATGGTTCCATTGTTGGTTGGAACAGAAAGGGATTGAGTGAATGAGATATGTTAAAGAATCGTGGAGATCTAGTGACACGACGTTAAAAGAATGAGAATATAAAAGAGGATGTTGAGACTATGGAACCCAAAGAAGGAATATATTGAGAGCTGGTTGAAAACAAAGGATCTGGAATTTATGGAGAAAGATAACAAAAACCCAAATTTAACATCGTGCACATATTTGGACAAGTACGTATTCAGCGACTTGCATGAAGTGTTTTTTTGTTATTTCCCGCATGTGTTGCATGAGTGGATATTGAGGTTGAAAGACAACCACCCTACAAATTGGATCAGACAACTATAATGGAATCCTATTAATATCATGCAGTAACAACAAGTTGACAATAAATTTACACGCATAGTAGATTTTTGGTTAGACAACATTGTTGTAGGATTTATCACAGAATTTGCAGTAGATACTTCGAAGTCTTATAGTGCAGCAGAGCAATATTTCCTAAAGGTACCTTAAGGTAAGTATATCAAATCGTTTATACTTCTATCAAGATGTTACTTTACAATGAAGGGGCAATGGCAATGGCCTCATACAACTAAACATCCCTACGTGCATGAGGGAAGGGGGGAAGAATTGACAAGAGATGAAGAAATGGAGAGAGATATGGATAAAGGAAAGAAGGAGGAGGCCTTGGATCCACTCAAGATGGAGGAAGACCAGATCAAGAAGATCATGGAAACAACTGGAAGAACGCACAGTGGAGTACCCTACCAATATAATATGAACAACAATAAGAGAGCCATAGCTGTGAGGGAAGGATTGGAAAGTGACGAAGAAGAGGTAGAGGATCTTTGAGCTATGGAGAAGATTGATGAAATCCTGTGTGACATATGAAAGGAAGACAAGAGGTCCAAGAGTAGAAATTGAAGGCATAACTCCTATCCATATCAGTGCCAGTGTGGAATCCATAATCCCATGTGTGACTAATACACCATAAATAACAACATTGTTTAGGCAACTGAATTTTAGTGGAACAAATGTAGCAGGAAGTACATCTACATAGGGAGAAACAACTAGGGGATCTAGTTTAGGAAGAATTAGTCAAGGAAATACACCACGTGGAGGTAGTAGTTCAACATTTAATATGGTAGGACATGATCCCATAATCAGGTTACCAGAATTCAAGGGAGAGGCATCAGAGGACTCTAAGAAGAACTTATTTATCTATGAAAATATCTAGGAAGGAAAGAAGATCACAGATGAGGATGCCAAACTTGCATAGTTAGCCATCACGCTAAGAGATCATGCACTAGATTGGTACATGATCTTAGCTGCAAACAATCCACCAAGAAAAAACAAAATGATTGGGGATATCAAGAAGTTGTTGATAAATGAATTCCAGAAACCTAGCTCAGAGGATGAGTACATGAATGAGATGATAGAGATCAGACATAAACCAAGAGAATTTATCTGGGAGATAGACCAAAGATTCAAATGATTGAAGGGAAAGATCAAGTATTCATTACATATATGCAACATAGGCATCTTTTTGTGAATTCACTACTAACACACTTGAAATACCCTTTGAGATAGCAGAAGTTTCATACCTAGGAAGAGGCTATGTAGGAAGCCTTGCAACTAGAAGAGAACCAATATCAGAAGATAGATCTAGCAATAGAGGATCTCAAGGAAGACTTGAAGAGTCCATCATTTCAATTAAACTAGAACATGAGTAAAGACAAAAGAGAAGTTTTTTGGTGTACCACATGTAGGACAGAAGGACACCACAAGAACAAATACCCAACATTCACGCAGTACATGGAAACAGGACTGCCAAACCCTTTTCCATCAGGAGGAATATGGTGTGATATATGTACATCATAGGGGAATGATCCATATCACTTTCCAATTATGCAGAAATACCAGACAGTGCCTAATAGTTCATATTGAAACTTTTGCAAGTCATTAGGCCACGATGACAAAGATTGTAGGACAATGGAGCTGATGAGGGAAAGAAAATATGAAACCTATAGGGTGCAGGAAGAGATGATGAAAGGGTAATATACACTACATTTTAACCAAGTAACATACCCATATAATTCTACGCTACAACAATATAACATTGCATAGCCATAGTACAATACCGCACAACCACAATATAATCCTACGCAGTATAACCAATTGCCACAGTACAATGCACCTCCATGAGATCGAGATGGCTACAGAGGTGGAGGAAGAGATAGAGGAGGCTTTGGAAGAGGCATAGAACCAGTGGTATTCCATAAATTTCAACAACCAGGACACTATACAAGATAATTTTCATTCCCACCGGTGACATGTATGTATTGTCGTGCATCAGACCATAACACAGAAGACTGCCTAACACTATTGGGGAAGATATAGGAAAAGATAAATTAGAAAAATCAGAATGTCCAATGGATCTCTGCAGAAGCAAGGGATGATGGAAGAAATATCAACACAGTTATTTGTGGAGGAGCTAAGACAAGATATGATGTAGTAAGACAACATCCAACACAACACCAATGGGTGAAGAAAAATGTTGAATCATAGAAGCAATTTGATGCGCAAAACAAAAAGGAGATATTCAAGCAAGCCAAACAAGAATCCTTGAATCCGGACATTACATTTACATCAACTGCATAGCATACTCGGGACGTACCAATGTACGAGATGCCTTCATCATTGGATCACACTAAAGAAGAACAACCCGTAGGACAAGTAAGTACCATAAAGGATTTTTTGCAATCATGTGTTAAAATACTAAACGACCCATCATCTGTTAAAGTCTTACAAAATATCTTAGAAGGATGTAGCAAAAATGTAGAGGGAAATCTAGAATAGAAAATAGTTAATCATATGCATACAAGGAGGAGAACAAGTAGAGAATTAAGATTGAATGCCAACATTGGATATTTGAACATGGGGGATATCATACTAGATTTAGGCTCTGAAGTGAATGTACTACTGAAGAAGACATGGAAATGTATAGGAGAGCCCACATTAGGAGATTCACCTGTTCAACTGAAACTAGAAAATCAACACAGGGTTGTGCCAGTTGGGAGGCTAAAGGGTGTAATAGTAGATATGGATGGAGTGTGCACTAAATCCAATTTCAAAATGATAGAAATAGTGGATGGCACAACACCTTATATAACATTTCTTGGTTTGGATTGGGAATTTGATAATCAGGTAATAATCAATATGAATATGAGGAATATGACATTCGAGTCAGGAGAGTATAGAGTCATTGCACCATTAGATTCATCAAAAGGAGAAAGGTTTGTAGAACCCACTTGTCCGGAATTGGAGGAAATTAAGCAGTTATACAAGACCACTACACGAGAAGAAGATTGTGTGAATAAAATTGCAGATGGGGTACTCATTTGGAGAAGTATCACATAATGCACACCAGACTCAGATACAGGGCTAGAGAATTGGCAGTAGTGATTACATGAAGTCTCCTCGAGAAGGTGTTTAAGAATAGACCGTGCAACAAGATGGGTAGGTACAGAGATAAGACAACATCCTGGATTTCATGGGGTGACTGACTTAGAATAATTCCTAACAAGATATGAAGATGATGTTTAATAAAATTAGAGGCTCTTAGCTCTAGATATATCACTCAAGAAAACACCTACAAGATGGTGGGGTGCGAACAAAGAGACAGTCAAGGACTGGTACCAATGTAAGTGATTAATGCACATTAGATTTGGTGTAGAACAGGGAGGAAACCAACTCCATAGATATGATGGACAGGGGACACCAGTTGAACACTTGGAGAAGTGCATAACACTATGGAGAATGATGCCACCAAAAGAATTGTCTCATCACTTTATTAACACATTTGAAGGGATTCCAACAAATGAGTATGTAGACTAGGAATTGCGCAGAGGCATTGAAGAATGTGCAATGTTACAATAGAATATTATAGTCACTTTATCATTTGAACATGAGAACCCCAATATGGATTCAACACTCAAACAAATTAGAGGGGTAATATTCATTCAAAAAATAGTGGTTGAACGTATAATAGAGTATCAATAGTAGAACATACAAACATTGAAAAAACTATTGTCATGCTACCATGTGTAGGAAGAAGCACCAAATGAGGATGACCCCCACAACATTCGAATTACAAAAATTGAAGGATAAAGGGAGGTGGAAGTTCCATCTCTTGAATCAGAAGTATTTGCTATGCCAATCAAGGTGAAGAAATTAAATATTGGGACAAATGATAATCCCAAAATGGCCAGTCTTGGAGATTATTGGGACGAACAAAGAGTAGAAATAATAACAAATTTTATGCACGAGTACAATGACTTGTTCCCAAAAAACTTTACAGAGATGAAAAAAATAGAAGGATACCTAGGAGAGATGAATATACCTCTCAAAATTGAGGCCAGATCAGTCAGAAAATGACCATATCAACTGAACCCAATATACAAGAAAAAAGTAAAAGAAGAAATTGACAGAATGTTAGAGGACAAAATCATAGAACCAGTGGAGGAATCTTAATGGGTAAGCCCTATGTTAGTTTAGGATAAGAATCAAGGAGGGATAAGGATTTGTGTAGATCTAAGGAAATTGAATGATGCTTTCCTAAATGACCCTTTTCCTAACCTTTTCACAGATGAAGCATTAGAGAATGTAAGGGGGCAGGAAGCATACTCATTCACAGATGGATTCTCAGGCTACCATCAAATCAAAATAGCTCTAGAAGATAGGTGAAAAACCAATTTTTATATAGAATGGGGATCCTACTAGTACACAATCATTCATTTTGGACCAAAGAATGCACCGACAATATTCTCAAGAGTAGTCATAGTTGCATTCAAAGAATTCATCCATCAGTTTTTAGAACTATATCTAGATGATTGGACAGTCGATAGTCTCTTGAAATATCATGTAGAGGTATTGCGTTTGATGTTGGAAAGATGCAAGGAGTCTTAGATATCATTAAATATCAAGAGGTGCATATTTGGGACACCTTTTGGGATACTATTGGGCCATATAGTGTGAAAACAAGGCTTGCTTGTAGATCCTTCCAAGATTGCAGTGACTGCTAATTTACCACCACCAAAATCAGTACGTCAGTTGAGAGAAACATTGGGAAACACAAGCTACTATAGGAAATTCATAAAATGGTATGCACAGATCACTACGTCGATGGAGAAATTGTTGAGGAAAGATAGTAAATTCCAGGGGAATGAGGGTTGTCAATGAGGATTGGACACTCTAAAAGAGAAAATTGTAATAACATCAATACTAGTATTCACATATTGGGAAAATAAATTTCATGTGCACATAGATGCACCAACAATAGCACTTGGAGATATTTTGGCGCATCCAAGAAAGAGAGAGTTAAACCGTCCTATATCATTTGCAACAAGAAAATTGTCAGATTTAGAGAATAACTACAATACTACAGAAAGAGAAGGCTTAGAAATGGTATATTCACTATAGAAGTTTAGAAACTATCTACTTGGGAAACAATTAAAATGTTCACAAACCATTATGCCCTCAAATACCTAGTCAATAAGCTAGTGATGGTGGGGAGAATTTGTAGATGGTTACTTCTATTTCAATAATTTGACTTTGAAGTGATAGTCAAACCGAGGAAGTTGAATGCAAGACCTGATCACCTATCAAGGATCACCAATGGAGAGGAACCCACTAATTTGGAGGACAACTTCACTAATGAAAAATTATTTTCTGTCCAAGTAGTTGATGAATATTTTGATGGAATCATTCAATAATTGAGTACAGGGACCGTGCCAGAAGAATTCAACATTGCACAGAAGAAAAATATAGTCGTAAGAGTTGCAGACTATCAATTGATGCAGGACACTTATACAAGATGGGTGCAGACAATATTGTGCGAAGATGTGTACTAGAACATGAAAGGCCTGGGATTTTAGTAGAGGCCCATGAGGGAATAGCTGGAGGATATTATGTAGGAAAATCTATTTCCCAGAAGGTATTGTGTGCAAGAAAATGGTGGTCGACCATTCATAGAGATGCAAAGGACTACTTCTAGAGATTTGATGTATGTCAAGGGGCTGGAAAACCTCATAGATGGTAGGAAGCATACTCATTCACAGATGGATTCTCAGGCTACCATCAAATCAAAATAGCTCCAGAAGATAGGTGCAAAACCATTTTTTCTATAGAATGGGGATCCTACCAGTACACAATCATTCATTTTGGACCAAAGAATGCACCAACAATATTCTCAAGAGTAGTCATAGTTTCATTCAAAAAATTCATCCATTAGTTTTTAGAAGTATATCTGGATGATTGGATAGTCTACAGTCTCTTGAAATATCATGTAGAGGTATTGAGTTTGATGTTGGAAAGATGTAGGGAGTCTTAGATATCATTAAATATCAAGAGGTGCATATTTAGGACACCTTTTGGGATACTATTGGGCGATATAGTGTGCAAACAAGGCTTGCTTGTAGATCCTACCAAGATTGCAGTGACTGCCAATTTACCACCACCAAAATCAGTACGTCAGTTGAGAGAAACATTGGGAAACATAGGCTACTATAGGAAATTCATAAAATGGTATGCGCAGATCACTACGTCGATGGAGAAATTGTTGAGGAAAGATAGTAAATTCCAGTGGAATGAGGGTTGTCAATGAGGATTAGACACTCTAAAAGAGAAAATTGTAACAGCATCAATACTAGTATTCCCATATTGGGAAAATAAATTTCATGTGCATGTAGATTACTAGTATTCCCATATTGGGAAAATAAATTTCATGTGCATGTAGATGCACCAGCAATAGCACTTGGAGATATTCTAGCGCATCCAAGAAAGGGAGAGATAAACCATCCTATATCATTTGCAACAAGAAAATTGTCAGATTTAGAGAATAACTACAATACTATAGAAAGAGAAGGCTTAGAAATGGTATATGCACTGTAGAAGTTTAGAAACTATCTACTTGGGAAACAATTAAAATGTTCACAAACCATTATGCCCTCAAATACCTAGTCAATAAGCCAGTGATGGGGGGGAGAATTTGTAGATGGTTACTTCTATTTCAATAATTTGACTTTGAAGTGATAGTCAAACCGAGGAAGTTGAATGCAAGACCTGATCACCTATCAAGGATCACCAATGGAGAGGAACCCACTAATTTGGAGGACAACTTCATTGATGAAAAATTATTTTTAGTCCAAGTAGTTGATGAATATTTTGATGGCATCATTCAATAATTGAGTATAGGGACCGTGCTAGAAGAATTCAACATTGCACAGAAGAAAAATATAGTAGTCAGAGTTGCAGACTATTAGTTGATGAAGGACACTTATACAACATGGGTGCAGACAATATCTTGCGAAGATGTGTACTAGAACATGAAAGGCCTGGGATTTTAGTAGAGGCCCATGAGGGAATAGCTGGACGATATTATGTAGGAAAATCTATTTCCCAGAAGGTATTGTGTGCAAGAAAATGGTGGTCGACCATTCATAGAGATGCAAAGGACTACTTCTAGAGATGTGATGTATGTCAAAGGGATGGAAAACCTAATAGATGGGATGAGATTCCCCTAAGACCACAAGTAACCTTGCAAGTGTTCGACAAATGGGAAATAGATTTTGTGGGACCAATTAATCCACTAGCAAAGAGGTGATGAGCAAGGTATATCATTACTGTGACAGAGTACTTAACGATATGGGAATAAGCAACACCAGTAAAATATTGCAGCGTAGAGACTGCAACACACTTCCTATTTCAGCAAGTGATCACTATATTTGGATGACCAAGGATTTTGATGAGTGACCAATGCACTTACTTCATCAATAGTACTATCAAGGATATGACCGAGGAGTTTAAAGTTTATCATCAAAAGAGTAAACCATATCACCCTCAAGCAAATGGAACAATGGAAGCCTTTAATAAGATCCTAGAGAATGTATCGACAAAGATCTGTAATGTCAATAGGGACAATTGGGACTTGAAGATATAAGTAGTATCATGGGCATACATGACTACATGAAAAAATTTGACAGGACACACACCATTCAAGTTTATGTATGGACAAGAAACATTGGTGCCATTATAATTGTTGGTACCTATTATATGTGTAGCAACAATCACTAAAATGACAAAACAAGGTGCAGTATAAGAAATTCTAAGTCAGCTAGTGCTAATGGAAGAAGATAGGATTCTAGTAGGATTTCACCAACAAGTACAAAAAGAAAGAGACAAATATTGGCATGACAGACATATTAAAAGGAAGAGTTTCAAGGAAGGAGACCTAGTCTGGGTGTATGAAAGTAAATTTCTTTAACACCCAGGAAAATTTAGAATGCATTGGTTGAGACCATATGAAGTAAAGACTGTCACATATGGGGGAGTTGTACAGTTGAAATATTTAGGAGGTAGAGAACTCAGAGGAATGATCAATGGGATTCGACTAAATCTTCATAGGGACAGTCAACCTCCTAGTACTTAGAAAGTACCGCGCAGTAAAGAGATATGTATATAGTGAAAAAAAAGGAGAAAATCCATAGAAATAAAAAAGTATAAAAATAAAAACAATTGAAAAAAAAAGAGAGGAAAATTCATAAAAAGAAAAAAGGATAAAAATAAAAACGATTCAACGAACATGAAGGGCCTTGATAGAATGGAACGGGGAAGATGGAACATGGTGTTGCAAGAAAACCAGGGTTCGAAAAAATGACGCGTAGAAGAGAAGTTAATAGGTAGAAAGGTACAGTGCACATGAAACACAATGAAAAGTGAAAATGTGACAATTATTAGTGCGACACAACTGTCACTTCCCCGTCCC
Organism: Picea abies; assembly: GCA_900067695.1. Lineage (NCBI taxonomy): Eukaryota > Viridiplantae > Streptophyta > Pinopsida > Pinales > Pinaceae > Picea > Picea abies. The sequence continues at coordinate 14,653 of CBVK0104135690.1, forward strand.
GATATAAAGTCAAAAAGAGGGGGAAAACCAACCCATTGTGTAATTTTATTAGGAGAAAAATGTCGAGCCGAGAATAAAAGTGATAGAGTGAGAATTTGTGCTACCATCTTCTGATTTGAGATATTTTAGTTCTGATTTAACCACCATGTCACCACCGAGGGTTGGAGCATCAAGAAGAATAGGAAGAAGCAGAGTAGCACACGAGTACCACAAGGAAGAACCATTAAGATGCCCATAGTGGTGGATGTGGATGAAATCCTCACACCAAAGTATGATCAAACCACATTACATGTGGAGGAGGAGTAGAAACCTGCACAGGAGCCCAAGCAGCTGGTAGATGATATCGAACGGACGAAGTCCGACGCGTCCAAGGGAAAGGGTCGGAAGAAGAAGAACTGGTCACAAATTCTATGTGGTAGGGCCTAGATCCAGAACCAAAGAAATAAATGAAGCAAGAGGGTGGGGTATTTTCCCCACAAGGGAAAAAGAATATGAGAGCAGGAAGTAGTACGCACGGCGTGCAACAAACATACGCATAACTAAGTATAGTAATGTTAAAAATTCCTAATGAAGTGAAGACTAGGCATAACATGGTAGGAGGAGTCGATGACCTTAAATACTATGACCATGATGTCTTTGATGCCACAAAGTTTCTAGACTTGGTAACACAGAGCTACCTAGAGAGAAGGGCAGAGGGCCCATTAGGCACACCAATATTGGAGCATGCACAGTGCATCCTGGGACTATACAACACCAACATAATGAACCTATTAGACATACTGCACTTTGGGCATGGGAAACACATAAATAGATGTGTTAAATATTTGTTAGAGAGGGTGAATAAAGGAATATTATGGATGTATAGGCCAGTGTCAATCAATGTTTACGTCATCGCAGAGATTACAGGGCTACCCATAGATGGGGAGAAGCCGAAGCATTACCTAGAAGATAAGACTAAGGAAAAATCCATTTCAAATGAGATCAAAGTGAAGTATGGCATAGAGAGGGGGAATAGAGGTATCAAGACTAATGATATCAATGATATTGCGACATGATTTTCAACTAGATTACTCGGTTGCAAATTAATGTGCAAGTGTAAAAATGAAGAAGTGCCTACAGGAGTACTAGCATTTGCCGTGTAGTTTGCAAAGGGGAGCTCGATGAGTTGGGACTTGTATCTACTCAACTCATTCCTTAAGGATTTTAAGGATGCACAAAATTGGGGCTCTGAGTTCCACTACTCATGGTTACTCATCCTCATTTCACTT
>CBVK0104135722.1:0-11729 GCA_900067695.1 Picea abies
CATAACACGCTATATCATGGCACTTGCCAATTGAGCTGCCCCCCGGGGGCCATATACTTGTCCACAATTTAATACTTAGTGTAGAAAGGAATAAAATGTGCTAAGTCATGAAAATTGATTGGGGAAGTAAGTATTAGGGTTATGTGAAAGTAAGAAAATGGAAATGAAATATGAAATATACAAAATGGAAAATGGAAAATAGAAAAAAAGAAAATGGAAATATGAAAGATGAAAAATGGAAAAAAGAAATGGAAAAAGGAAATAGGAAAAGTAAAATGGAAAATTGAAATTTGAAATATGAATATGAATATGAAAATGGAAATGGTTAAGTATGGAAATTGTGAGTATTATAAATTAGTATGGGTAGTATTGAAATGACTAAGTATGGAGAAGCAGAATGTGGGAGAAAAATGACATATCTTGGGCATATGAGCTCTGTTTTAGATTCTGTGAAGTGCTAAACAGAGCTAAGACGTAGGGCTATTTTGTGAGAAGATAGAAATAAATGATTTCCTTATTTTAATATATTTTGTTTAATTTCTCTTTTGTTTCAAAGAGTAACCATATCTGTTATCCTTTTATCATGAAGAATTGAAGAACTAAAGCCGATTGGAAACGTGTTGGGTCTTTGTGATCAACAACTGAATATTATTTGCAACTTTCCAAGTTTGAAGGAAAACAAATTGGTCTCTATTTGATGGATGAAAACACATCAACATCTGGCTCCAACTATGGGACAATAACCCCTTTTGGGTTACTGAGAATATAGAATCATGGTCCAATTTCCTTCTCCATTGAGTTATGGAGTCATATTCAAACATTATCTCAATCTAGCAATTGCTTTATTATGAAAAATTTTGACTGAAGAAACAAACTATGTACAAACAAGATATACCTACCCTAATATACTTGGAGGAAAGGGACACTTTTCAAGTGTAAGTAAATTTCCAATGGAGCCATTGAAGCATCCAATTGATTTATGGAATGAAGTCCAAAATTAGGGAACATATTGGGGTTGCTATCAAGGAGTCAAAATCATGCCCAAATTGTACTGAAGTAAAAATAAGTTGGATGTGCCCAAAATCTTATTGCATTTCTTGTCCAACAATGCTGTGGAACCATGATTCAATAAAATCAGCTCCCAATTGCTCATGAGTGTTGTAGTATTTGGTTGGATGAAAAGTTTCTTATTTGAAAATATTTTCAGCTTTCTTCTTATCCTCAACCACATCCAAGATTCTTGATTCATTGGTAATGTCCTGAAAGGATTATTCCTTCATGCAATGGAAATCTTTCCCATCATTTTCTCAAAATTAATTTCTTCCATCAATTCTTCTTGTTTCAAATGTTCTTGTGACTTTTCATCATCAAGATGTGGCCATTGCAAACTTGTTGCAACATTTTCCACATGAACATTTTGGCTGAAATATTCTTGTGCATTTGGTGGAGACTCCTCAATTTCATTCTCAAGCTTTCCAATTCTTCTTGTTGCCAATGTTCTTGTGACTTTTCATCATCAAGATGTGGCCATTGCAAACTTGTTGCAACATTTTCCACATGAACATGTTGGCTGAAATATTCTTGTGCATTTGGTGGAGACTCCTCAATTTCATTCTCAAGCTTTCTTCCTGAAAGATCCTCATATGGAGTATATGAGAAGATGAAATCTTCCACTTGAAAATTGGAATTCTTATTTGCAATTTTAGCAATATGACTTGATTCAGAATTTTTTTCCAATATTTGATTAGATTTTCTTCCAAATTACTCACTTCATTGTCTTGCACCCATATTGGAGAGGGTGGATGGGCAAGAACATTGAAAACACTAGAATGGGAATATGGGTGCACTCTTGGGATGTAATTTTCAGAAAATGAAATTTCCAACACATCCCAATTAGTAATGGTCCTAAGAAGCAATGAAAAGAACCATTCATGAGCATTCTCGTGTAGAGTTTGAGAAAATAATAGACATGTAATATTATCTTCATATATATTGAAAACATCACATTTACTTTTGAATTTAAACAATTGATGTTCTTCATCCTCTAAAGTATTCCCAAAGAATGTGGGAAATTTTTCGAAATGTTTGGCATTTGATAATCTACTTCTTGCAGATTTAAAGGGATTTTATGTATGCACTTCATTCTTTAGGTACCTCTCCTTTTTTATTCATCTTTAAAATCCATTGATGGGATCGGTGAAGAAGTAAAATGAGTATCACGACATGAACAAAATTCTTTGGTGGATTCACCATAAGGATTTTCTTGATATTTTGGAATCTTTCCACTAGAGTTTCCAGGAATTCAATAGTTCTTTCAATGGAATCACCCAAGAGTTTATCCTCCTAAATATTTGATTGTTCTTGGCTCTTCAAATATTTTTATATTTGACTTATGCCCAAATATCCAGGAATATTATCTTTGAGGTGATTCAAATATTTTTAAATAATTTTTTTATAAATGTCGTGCATCTAGAACAAGTAGTAGTCTTCTTGAATATCCCTTTATAAAATGTGAACCATAGAGACTCTGGTTTCTCAATCATATCAGAAACAAAGCCTGAGATACCTTGAAATAAATTGTTCCAGGTGGAGTTACCAAAAAATTTGATCTAAAAGATTGTTTCATAATCTTTACGATAACATCATGAGGATAAAATCCCCCTACATTTTAAAAGAGGTGGTACTCCTTTATTTTTATGAAATATGTAGCTAATGTTCTTGGATTAGAATATCAAATGGGAGAATAATAAACAACAATCCTCAAATCTTTTATTGCTTAGTTTTTATATAAAATGGTTCTTGATAACCAAATTTCTCCTTGAGTGCGACATTTGCCTAGAAATGGACCATGCAGCTTTTTAATAGTAAAAATACAAAGAAAGGCTTCAATATCAAAATAAATATATCATATGATTCATTATAACATCCCTCTAAAACATATGAAATCAAAACATACAACCATTTATTCTCAAAAGAAAAAGAGGAGTGAAGTGGGGTCATTCACTTCAGATAAATTTAAATGAGTATGGCATTTAAAATTGAAAAAAAAAAAGGTGAGAACACTCAAAAAAATATTATACTTAGAAATATCAAGAGCGTGAGAAATCATTAAATGTATGCCTCAAAATAGTTATCTATGGATTTTAATACATAAAATATATTTCACATTACAAAGAAGTTGAGTAAACCGATTGACTAATGCTAAATATAGAGATAGTGTGAGATGGGGGGGGTGGAGAGAGAGTGAGAATCTTGGATGATTTTAAGGATGTAATTTTTTTTTTTTAATTTAGAAACCTTTGCGAATCTTACTATTACTTCATATGCCAACTATAAAATGTTTAGCAATATTTTTGTAAAAATATTCAAATTTCTTAGGATTTTATTTAGTTTGTATAAAATTTTGGTGATTTGTAAGGTAAAATAATTTTATCCTATAGAATTTGGGCAAATAATTTTTAGAATAATGAATCTTTTTTTGGGAAAAACCATGGAAAATTATCCCATGAGCGAAATTTAGCCCCTAAAATCATCCATGGAGGGACCTGTTATAAACTTTATCAGGTTCTAGCATGGAGCTAAAGAGTCAATTCGAATTAGGTGTTTGGAGATCCTGGAATGGGAGGTTGAGTAACCCTTAGTGGAGAAGGGGGGGGGTCTGTACCAGGGTGGTATCAGAGGCCGATTTTGTCTGTAGAGCGTAGGAAAAAGAGATATGGTGAAGGAGATACTCTGATACCAACAAGTGGTATCAGAGCACAAAATTGATTTTTGTAGGCAAGGGAGACAAAGTGAGATACTCTGTGGAAACTATTGCAAGGTGTGCAGAAGATGGTAAACAACCAAGTAGGATGAAGGTGAAGAAAGATGGCCACTGGATGTCATAAGCGTGGTCGAGGAGAATATTTCCCGCAGAAGAACAAAGCGGAGATGGACAAGGAACTCAATGAAATTCAAGCGGATATGGAGAAGCTAGTATTTAATATGGAGCAGGAGGCAAAGGTACGCTGGAGGTATGAGTGGCCTTTGAAGAGAACAACTATGTGGCCTGTTCGGAAGTTGTTGACCATGAGGCAACAAAAGGTGTAAAAAAGGTGGTTGAGATATGTTGAAAAACCTCAATGGGGAGGGAAAGAGATCTGGCAGAAGTCTCAAAGGTTTCTAGGTGGGAAATGAGAAGGGGTCAGTTGATCTCATAAAATTCCAGGAGGGCAGAGGAGACATCCCTAATTTCCAAGTGGGCAAGGGAGAAGATATGATATCAGCTGAGGGTTCATGTCAACAAGGGGTGTTGACAGATGGAGAGGAGGCAGAAGAAAGGCCTCATCCATATGAAGATTCATGTGGAGTTGTAAGATGCGTGAATGAAGATGATGACAAGTTGAAAACTTCCATCACAAACGATAAGGATCAAAGAAGTGTTCTAGTCATTCGTGTAATCCAGATATTCCTACAAAGAAACTGAGGAGAGGCTAACATAGATGTTGCAGATGCAACATAAGGATAGCGAGTTGAGACTGTCATGGAGAAGAAGGAGAATATACTGAAGTCTACCCCAGCAAAATAGGAGCACCCAATTGAGTAACTCACTTAGTGGGATATGGAGTTGAAGGAACTGGAGGATTGGTTGGACAGTCCAGAACCATAAGGTGGGTACCATGAGATTGCCATGCTAGAGGAAACATGCCAACACGAGTTGCAGATGGAGGAAGCTGTAATGAGACTAGCTGAAGAACTGACAAGAGTTAGTCTACCGGACGAGGTAGCTGAACAACAATTTTTTAAGGAGGCTACATAATTGGAGTTTGTAGCAGAGTGACTAGTCAACATCACAAGGTGTTCTAGTCATTCGTGTAATCCAGCTATTCCTACAAAGAAACTGAGGAGAGGCTAACATAGATGTTGCAGATGCAACATAAGGATAGCGAGTTGAGACTGTCATGGAGAAGAAGGAGAATATACTGAAGTCTACCCCAGCAAAATAGGAGCACCCAATTGAGTAACTCACTTAGTGGGATATGGAGTTGAAGGAACTGGAGGATTGGTTGGACAGTCCAGAACCATAAGGTGGGTACCATGAGATTGCCATGCTAGAGGAAACATGCCAACACGAGTTGCAGATGGAGGAAGCTGTAATGAGACTAGCTGAAGAACTGACAAGAGTTAGTCTACCGGACGAGGTAGCTGAACAACAATTTTTTAAGGAGGCTACATAATTGGAGTTTGTAGCAGAGTGACTAGTCAACATCACAAGGGATGAAATCATCATAGGAGATCAGGATGATACACCCATAGAGTAGCATGAGGAGTTGTGACTCAGAAGAATACACAAGGAAAGCCAGCCGATGAAGCAACTGGAAGAAGTAATACAGGAGATAAGGGAGCTGATGTTGAGGTTAGCAGAAGAAGTTTTCAGTAAGGAGAAGATGGATAGAAGAGCACCTATACGAGTAGTAGGGAAAGTGCAGAATCCATAGTAGAAGAAAATAAGAGGAGAAGAAGCACAACTCCAGGAGAAAGTTTAGGATTCATGAGGATTTCAATAGAGCTGGGAAGGTCATGAGAAGGAGCTCATGAATTTTAATAGTCGTGGGTTATGATGCAGGAGCATCACTCCACCTCAGCATGTGCCAGTTGATTAGCACGAGTGGTGTGCATTCAAGGAAGGGAGAGGTGCTGCTCTCTCATTTTTTCCTTTGAAAATCTAAATCTTGGTTACGACAATTAATGATGACAAGTTGGTAGAGCCAAGTTGTTCCTTTGCACAAGTTATAAATGAGGTCACCATTAAGTGGTTGATGGTAGGAGGGATCTGTATCTGATTCATATCATATTTCCATCATTGTAATCTACCTCATTAATCACGCATATTCAATAGTGATTAGACACCACTAGCTTAGCTTGGAGGGAAGATCATCAAGCCCCTCTTGTATAAACTCTTGTACTGTTTCCAGTAGAGAATATGTAGGATTAGGAGATAGAGGAAAGAGAGATGCCCAGGACTCAATCGTAGACCAGACTCACATATTGTAATGGACATTCCGACATTAATAGTAAAAGAACGTATTTTCCTGTTTTTCAATTTATGTGTAATGGATGTTTAGTTGTGAATGCCATTCGTATGCGTTTGTACTATAGATGCATGTTAGGAATCATCTGTAGGGATAGAAATATAATATTCTATCTGTGAGTGTGTTGGATTAATTATGGTTCTCTAGGCTAAGTGCAAGGAGTGTGCGACATATGGTGGAAACTCTATGAGATGACGCAAGGAGTGCATGTTTGAACTCGTTCGAGTCAGAAGAGAAGCTGCCAGGATGGCACACAAGGATAATCCACAGATTCAGAGGTGATTTTCAAGGTTGTTGAATACCTTGGAAAGAAAGACTATGTGGGAGGAAGCACAACACAGAGTTTTTGAATACTATGTAATACTCTACCGGGAGGGCATACAGAAAGTGAGAGCAAGCACAGGAGAAACACATTCTAGAGTTTTGGAAGCATTGAGAAAACCCTAGCATTGTTGAATACTCTGAGGAAGGAAGGCTTTTCAAGAGTGCATCGACCAAGGAAAGGAGATGCCTTAATACTTCTGGAAGGGAGTGCATCGACCAAGGAAAGGAGATGCCTTAATACTTCTGGAAGGGCTCATGGATAATCCATCAAAAGGCTTAGTCGAGCACAAGGAGTGTGCCAAGGATACAGTAAGTTCATCTTAAAATCTTAGGAGGAAGGGCATTAAGCTTCTGGAGGGCACTAGAAAGTCCACAGAAGGATGTAGGAGAACTGAGAGCCTAAAATGTTTCAAGCCGAGAAAAATATTGGAAGAACTTGCACAGAACTCTGCAAGGAGTGCAAAGGAAAGACCAAGAACAGTCTAAGTGTCAAGAAAACATTGTGATACGTGTGCAAGAGGGTTGAGGAATTGTCAAAGTCCTGAAGACCACAGAATAGTCCATCGTCAAGAGGAGACATGTGGCAATAGATCAGGATATCTGGGAGCTGGAGCTTTGGATGGTTTTCCAAGGGAAAATAGAAATATTCATGAGGTCGCGAAGAGCATTTTGAATCCAGACCATCAGATATGGAAGGGATGCGTGGAAGTGATCTGCATGATTCAAAGGAATAGTACTCCGAGAAATATCCAAGGAGGAGAGAGAGAGACTCCCATAGGTCGGAGTCTGAATAGATCATAGTCGTCGATCGAAAGGAGGGATGGGGACCATTGATCCTCGCACCATTTGAGTTCGTTGATTTGGAGTTTGGGAACGTAGGTGTTGGTTGTCATCGGACAAGTCGAAGCTCGAAGCCCGATGCGATTTTTATGGTTTAGCCACAGGACATAGCCCAAGGTCACAGAGAGTTGGGGAAGAGAGGGACATAGGGAATGGGGGAGAGAGAAGGAGATGGGAGGATAAAGAGAGAGAGATGGAAATAAATTGCCTCACAAGGAGGTGAGAAGAGGAATAATTGGGAATAGAAGCACATGTGCACTTTAGAATGTGCATGTGTTCCTAGAATGCATGTGCATTCTTAGAGCACATGCATGTTCTTTTCATTTCAAGTTCTTTTGGTAAGAGTGAGAACTGTAGGTGTTTGTTGAGTTGGTTGCCTCAAATTTGTACGTGTTTGTTGAGTTGATTGCCTCAAATTTAGGGTCGGAGTGAAAAACCTAATGTTTTGGTTTGCAAATAAATTAAAACCTCCATTTTTATTAATACCTCTCAATATCTCTATTTTTTACATTATTTTTTTATACATTTTTATTAATACCTTTCAATATCTTTATTTTTTACATTATTTTTCGTTGTACGTAATTATACATGGAGTAGATTATACTGTATATGCCCTTTTTGCGGTAATTGGCCGAAACATATTTTTGGGTTTTCACTGAGTTCAAAGAAATAAGTTGGATAAGAGCTTTTATCTCTGCTTGACGTTTACATTAAAACTGAGTTATACGTTGTGTAAAATATGTTTTTGGATAAATAATGTATACATAGTTTTCCAAACGTCTAACGTTAAGGTTGACACTTCACTCATTATTCATCATAATAAACAACCAAAAACTCAATTGTAAAAAACCAAAAACTCAAATGTTAAAAAGAGTGCCAAACCAAAAGCTCAAGAAAGAGTGTCAAAGTTTTGAATTTAAAAATTTGAATAGAAAAGTCACAGTTGAGTAAGAATTAAGTATTATGCTGTTGGATTCGAGTAAACTGCGGAAGTATGCGATACGTGTTTGACACTCACATTAAATTAAGCGAATTGAATAGTAAACATATAACTTTTACGAAAATCAAGTGAAAAATTCCATACCTCTGACGAGGTTATATCACCAAATTTGGATAAAAAGTGCATATTTAGACGGCTTGATCGTCGGAGTTGTTGAGCCGTTATATCTACTTTATGTTACATGACCAGATTACGTATAGGTACTTCGTTATAACTCACTAGAGGTTGGTTTTGTAAGGATGGTAGCTCTCAAAGATTACTGTGACGAATTTTTTTTTGAGAGAGTAAAGATGATTAGCAAAAGAGAGGAGCAAGGTGAAAGAAAATATATTAAGGAAAGAAATGTAGAATAGAGATGGTAGCAAGGGAAACATCAACAAATTATCATAATAAATTTTCTAAGTAAAGAGAGGAGAATAGAGTGAGAGAAGAGAGGAGGTCATTTTTTAGTGCTTCGGTTGACAAAGAGATATCAGAGTGTGGATTCCATACATTGCCATGATAGTAGGAGTTGGAGGTCTTTAACAAATTTAATTAGTTGGAAGGGAAACTAGATCATATAGATAAAAAAAAATATGATAATTTAATCCATGAGATTTTGGGGTCAAAGTCGAGTGAAGCATTAGAGGAAGAAGAATAACCTCTACAGATGAAGGAAGAAGAGTTGGGCAATGTAGAAGTAGGTCAATGTTAAGAAGCTACTAGGGCCAATTCAAAGGAGGAGATACTTTCAATGGGATGGTACAAAGATGTTTTTTACTTGCCAAATCAGCCCAAGATTCAAGAGAAGGTCACTCTTCAAAATATCCATAATATCAAAACCACCACAACTAGATTTGAAGAGATTATGGTGCCAGCAAGAAATAGAGAATAAGAGAAAGTTGATAAGCCATAAAGAGATCATTGACCCCAATTTATAACTTAAAGAAAAACACAAACATTATTAAAATAAGAATAAACTCTCACTAACTTCATAATGAAATTGAACTTTGGACAACCTAAAACACTATGGAAAAAGATAATTTGTAATCTTTATGATAATAAGAAAGTAAATAGTGAAAAACACTTTATTTTAAAATACCCTTTTAATATACATATTAAAATTAAATTTTACAATATTTATAATATTAAGTATCTTTTTAACTTATACATTCATAAAAGAAAAATAATAATGAAAATACTTTTACAATATTTTAAACTATAAAATAAAATATTAAAACAAATTAATTAATCATAATTTTTTTTAAATTTTATAAATGAAAATTATTTTTAATAAACAATAATAATCATAAACATACAAAATAATTAATTATATATTTTTCAATATTAAAAAATTATTAAAATTAAAATAAATTTATATAAGTTTATTTATTTATATTTTTAAACAATTTTTTATTACTTTTAAATTATACCATTAAGAAATATCATATATTTCTACCATTAGGTGTAGAAGGATATAAACATATAGATAGTAAAGTATAGAAGTTTAATTTGCATATGAGGTAGATTTTATTATTGTAAATTATTATGGATGTGGTGTTAGTATGTCTAATATTTTATTTCTAGGTTAATTTAAATATTATATATAAAAAAAAAAAAATATCACATAAACAAATTATTAATTTTAAAAATATATATATTTAATCAACATAAAAATATAATATCTTATTTTTATAACAATTTAGAAATCTTATTAATTATTTATTTTCTTCATGTTCCATGTAAACTCTTTTCTTAACACAAACAAATTCATATCTAGAATCTAATTCATATATGCAGCAAAGAGAAATATATCCATCCATTAATAATTCATATATACAGCAAAGAAAAATATATCCATCCATTAATAATTCATATATTATTAATATATGCAGCAAAGAGAAATATATCCATCCATTGATTACAGCAAAGAGAAATATATCCATCTATTGATTATTCATATATGCAGCAAAGAGATGTATATCCATCCATTGATAATTCATATATTAGCAAAGAGAAATATATCTTGATAATTCATATATTAGTAAAGAGAAATATATCTTGATAATTCATATATGCAGCAAAGAGAAATATATCTTGATAATTCATATATACAACAAAGAGAAATATATCCATCTATTAGAACATAACAAAATGGAAAATGAAAAATACATTTTTATTGAAACATTGATAAAATAATATATCTTTGAAGCATTAATGGCCTATCCTGATAGGAGGCCCAAAGTCTGTCCTGATCTTAAATACAGTTCCAATAAATGATACTATTAAGTGAATGGTCAATTAAATCAACATAGTACTAGGAAGAACAAACTACATTATTACTACAGCAGAAACAGCATTCTGAATATTGTAAGTAGTGGGTATAAAATATATGATAACTTGATGCTGTAACCAAATATGTATCTGATCAGCCCTTTATTTCTTTCTCATCGAGGAGGAGGAGGACCGTCTCCCGGACACAGCCAGCAGCAACACAGAAAGTAAAAGCTGCCAACACAATAAACCAAAATCAAACGACCAAAAACCAAAGCCAACACGATTAAAATTTCAAAGGTCTCAACATAGGAGAATGCCGAATTAATATTACAGATTTACCATGCATCGAAACAACCGCAAGGCCCCCAGCCGCCGCCGCCGCCGCCACCACCAGGACCAGGATCAGGACCTGGACCTGGATGTGGATGTGGAGGACCTCCAGGACCCCCTTGAGAATCCATCTTCAAATTTTATCACAATAAAAATAACAATTCCTTTCTCGACACTATTCAATTCTACGCTCTATCAGTTCTATATTCAGAATCGTAGATAGAATGACTTATATAGATCTCTGGGAGTACCCATGATGGCCGGTTTTACACTCCGTCTTAAACTAATATACAGGTAATAGCCTCTAACACGACAGTTAATTGCGGCCTTGCACGGTAAGAAATATGGGGATAGTGTGCAGTCTTTCTATAAAGAAAGAAACTTGGTACCTGTGCAGAAGACCTACCATTCAACAGGCATTCTCTTGTCTACTTAATATTTCATTCCATGTTTGGTCATGTTTTTGAGTTTTGTAAGTCATTGTTTGATGACCTAAAGAAGTCTATTTTGAACCCTACTTGACGTGCATTTATACAACACTCTGGATGTAATTGAATATTAAATGCCTACTAGTTACGGAATCGAGTCTACTGGTTGTTATGTCCTTTTCTGTATCGCAAGCGAAGTCGGAATCGACAAATCTAGCTTTTCAGAATTAGGTTATCCTTATGGACTTTTCTTAGGTTGCGTGGGGGCAACTAAGTTGTCTTGGTTGTTCAAATATATTAACTAGCACAGCCGCGAGTTCGGCTGGTGAACGCCGAAAGACTTAGGGCGGATAAAAAAAATCTCGTGTTAAAAAAAAATTCAGCCAGGTAATGAAATTCTAACTGAGCCAGAGAATGAAACTTGGGGACGGTTGAAGAATTCCAAAAGTTAATCATTTAAACGTGGCAATCATATGATGT
>CBVK0104135771.1:0-11046 GCA_900067695.1 Picea abies
ACAAATTGATGAAGACACTTCAAAATTTAAAAGGAAATATTTTGAGCGCTAACATATGGCTCCAAATGGGATGGATACCTCCCTGCAAGGCTCCAAGAACATAGCAGACCGTGTGCCTTTTCCATTGGGCTATGGATTCATTTGTGCAACCTCTATTTGCAAACTTTCAAAACTGACCATTTATTCAAGCAATTAACTGATAAACTGTTAAAAAACTTGAAGGAAAACAAATGCTCAAGAAGTGAGTTTTATTTCCTATGCTACCCTACTTCTAACCAGTTCCGCAACTTGTTCAAGTAAAGGAAAATTTCCATAACAACCATTCAAGTAGTTTCAAAACGTTCAAGTAAAGGAAAATTTCCATAACAACCATTCAAGTAGTTTCAAAACGGAAATGATCTTGTCCATACCACTGATCAATAGATAATGTTTGAAATATAACAATAGTGATAAAAATTTCTTCAGGAAACAAAACTCACCCAGAAGTGTTGGTGAGTTAATGTAATTTGAAGTTTTCAGGTGATCTGAAACATAAGACTCCAACAAGGCTGCAAATGGATATTTGAAACTGAAATTAGAAGCATGCTCATCCACAAAAAACAAATGCTCACCCATGACTACCTCTTTGCTTGAAAACTGATAACCCTCTAGCCCTCTTGTGCAGGGATGATTTTAAGGATGGAAATTTATTTTAAAATGTAGAAAAATGTAGAAACCTTGGTGAATCTTACTAATCCTTCATATGCCAACTATTAAATTTTTGGCGATATTTTGTAAAAATATTCAAATTTCTATGGATTTTATATAGTTTTTATAAAATTTGGGTGATTTTCAAGGTAAAATAATTTTATCCTTTAGAATTTGAGCGAATCATTTTTAGAATAGCGAATCATTTTTTGGGAAAAAACATGGAAAATTAGCCCATGAACGAAATTTAATCCCTAAAATCATCCCTACTAAGTCTTGTGATCAGATCTTGATCATCAGTAGCAACAACTCTCTCTTCAAAATGATGGTAACAAGATTATGATAAAACAAGGTTTAAAGCATATTGATCATTATCAACTAGAAACATATAATTACCTATAAAATCATCAGTTACCTCATGATCAAAATGGTTTGAAAATTGATCATCAACTTTCCATGCATATGTGTCCATAAAAACATTTGCAAACACTAGAGAATCTGATTCCCAATATGACATACACTCACACTCTTGTTGTTGTTCCAAATCTGCTTCATACTCATCGTCTTCTTGCTCAAAATTTGAAACATACTAACAGTTGCCATGCTCATGTGCATGCATATTTTCAAAGTAAGATGGATCTCGAATCCTCCTGGAAGCACGGATGTTCTCTTCAATTTCTTGGGCATCTTCGAATAAGCATGCTAAGGATGAAGACTTCCTTTCTAACAGGAGAAGGAAAAGCTCTGAATGTTGATCCATAACATAGTATACCATGGAAGTGATATCAGTAGGCCGGATCTCCAAGGGAATGTTATGATAGATGTTATAAAATATTATGTTGAAGATAGACAAATCTTCTTCCTCCTCTCTCCTCAAGGCATAAAAATCAGCGAGGTACAAATCAAAAGATTTGTTCTCACCTGAATGCTTTGAAAAAGCATTAGAAAACTTGATCCAAGAGCCAATGGAATTATCTCTCAAACCCTTAAACCATACTGCAACATCTCTAAACAAAGTTTTGGAGAACAACCTCATAATAACATCATCATGAATAATCTCGAATTGATCAAAAAAAAATTCAAAGGACCCCAAATGCCTCTAAGCTGTGAGATGATCCTCTCCAGAAAAACAGGGAAGATAATCAAGGCAATCAAGAGGATAAGGATGAAGAAAATATGGCATCTTTAAAGTTTTAAACATCTTCATCCTAATTCTAGTTTGAAAAGTAGTGGGATAATCATGAGGATTAACAAGCTGATTGGAAGGCTCAATAGTCACTAAAGATAATGAGATCTGAGAAATTTTTGCATCGGTTTCAATCTCCTCAAGGTCACAAGGATGATCAGATTCAGGAGGGATTTGAATGTAAAACTCATCTTTATGAATAGGTTGAGGTAAAGATATAGGATCAACATCAACTACATAAGGAGGCTGCAAATTTTCCTCTTGCAAGGATGAATATATAAAGGTAGTTTTATGATCATCTGAATAAACAAAACACAAGATGATCCTCTTAATATGTGAAGGGAAAAGTAGAAATGAGTTGATACAGAACAACAAAAGCTCATGAAGAAAGCTTATGAACTGATACATGTTTTTTCCCTTATGCCCTTTCATCTTTCTGTCAAACGGATCCTCGACAGTGGAGTCTTTGATTGTGGAGTCACTAGGTAGTTTGTTACAGTCAATTTTTGTTTCCTTCCCTTGTCTGCCATAAAAAGTCAAATATGTGTCATTCTCCCACGGAAACTATCTTCACTTTCGTTCCCCGGAAACAACACCAATTTGTTATCACTCCAAGATTCACTCCCTGACTGTAAAGGGGAGCAAGCTTGGTAACATAAGAAATAGATCAATGAATAGGTTTATGTGGGTGGGTCAAATTGATAGACTGTCAAAAACTCATTCCTACAAGACACATATGAAAACACTCTAACAAATAAGGCCTTCACTGTACAGATCAAATAACTTAAGGATTTGTAAATGGATGAAGAATGATACCATACCAACAAAATGATATACACTAAAAGCACATATGAATGGTTAATTACAGTAGGAAATGTATTTGTGATTATTTTCCTATCAACACAATGAAAGAAAGAATTCTATCAGTCATCAAATAAACATAAGAATATATGAATTATACATTCATTCACAAACATAGTGGAAGATGAAAGGAAATTAAAATATTCTCAAACAAAATGAAATGATCTCATATTCAGATATGAATTCAAAGGTCTTAGTACAAAAATCTTTGCTCGATCTTCAAAGTCTGACCTCTCAGTCTCGAAGACTGAACCCCTTTCATCATTGCAATTTCTTCAGTATATATATAGGAAAAACATGTTGTTATAGATCCTAAGAAGATGGATCTAAGAGCCATATGGAAAATCTGAAGTAATTACATTACAAAAATAAACTATAATATCCTATATCTAAAGACTAAGACTCCCTTTCTAAACAAATTTCAAATGTCATTCGAGTCATCTTGGAGAATATTAAGGCCTTCTTGAACCATTTTTACCACCTGGAGCATGACTCATCACATAAAAATCTGAAGAAGAAGTCAACTAACCAAATCTAGAACAATCTGCCCCCTTTTTTTCAACTATACCTAGAAGATTGGCATACTCTACCTCCCTGGCTGCCATCTGTTCATATAGCTTGTTAGAATCTGAATCAAATTCCTTTCATGCTGCCCTCAAAGATGGATCGAATCCTTCACTCTACCATTTGTCTCTAATTGTCTGCAAGGTGCCTCATTACCCCATAAATAATCACCAAGACTTGCAGCCCAAGCATTTGCAATTTCATTGTTGATCGATGGAGATTGAGTTTGTCCCACTTTATTATCATACACAATGATCGATGGAGATTGAGTTTGTCCCACTTTATTATCATACACAAGATCTAAAATTCTTATGGCAACAGTTGGGTCATTTAAACCAATAGCATCACTCATATGCTGATGATCTCGATATATATTGATGGGATTAGCGTTTGTTGGCCCTAGAAGCAAATACTTGGATCGAGGAACAAAACAAAACAGAGTGACAAGATCAAGAAGGTGCTCATGTGTCTCACTCTTCCACTTGTGTTCTTCTAATTTAGAGAGATAAAAAGAGATCTATATATCCTTGCTAGTCATATACCTGTCGAATTTATTGTGAAAACTCAAGACCAATCAATGGAAAAATAGTTCCAATTCTATAATCAGCTTAAAGTCAAATAGTGGAGAATGATTCAAATTCTCCTAGAAATATAGATAAATAGAAGCCAATCAGCAGAGCACTCTCTTTTGTTCAAATGTGCACATGTCTCTTTCATACAATCATTCATCCATGTTACTATAAATGGAGGTTTTAACCAGCTGAACATATATGTCTACATATGATTTGTTTTAAAACTTCATGCCCAGACATCCATATTGTTTGTCATCTCGGCCTCTGGATGATTAACATGAATAACCACTAGTCGATCATATTCCCCCCTGATCTTCGATCCCACTCCTATGTTGAAAACAAGTACTGGTTATTTGTTGCTTGAAGAGGGCACTTGGAGGTGCATATTCACATATGCAAATACACCACTTCTAATTTTGTGAAGGTAAGTGTCATCATCTCGATCAAACAATGATTGCGATGGATATCCACCCTCAATGCAAAGAGATGGGTATTCCTTAAGTTCTGTTGTCTAATTCACTACATGCATGGGTGTGACATGACCCTCCTCATATGAAAAGCCTAGAAAATCGCATCTCCAAACCCTACAAACATTTAGAATATACCATCGATACCCTTCAAACCTGAAAGCATTCGAGAACAACAACTAATTTGTCTTCTTGGTGCATTGGTGTGACACGACCCTCCACGTCTACATAGTCTAGAAACTAGCACAAACCTGTAAACACTTGGTGAGATTTGATAGTTGGCTTCTTTAATGCTTTGAAATACACCTGCGTTTTCTTATTTACTTATTTGATATATCCCACATGCAATAGAAAACGACATCAACAAGTGTTTATATAGGCCATTGCTTCCATAAGTATTTGATGTGATATGAGGAATGGTGTCGGGCTTGGTGCTTGCGTTGGGCTTTGTATGTGTATTGGACTGTGGAATTTGGTATATGTATTAGCTCGATATGTAGTGTGACTTAGGATTAAGGATTAGTGTTTGAAACTTAAGCACACACATTTTTTGGTAAAAATTACAAAGAAAAATGTATATTTTTATTTGAAAATATAAAAGATCTAGAAACTAGGGTTTTAGGCTAAATGACAATTATTGTGTTTTTTGGAATGCAGGTTGGAAGATAGAGACACAAGAATATTGAGAAAAAGAGATCAATGGGAACTTGTCAATACTTAATGAAGGAATTGGAGGTTATGATTGTAAATGTGTTGAACCTTCACATAATAGATCTAGCTAGAAAATACTATAATAAAAAAACAAATTTCTCCACTTGGTTGTGCCTTATTACATAATACAAAGACAAATGTGTGGTGGGTGTTTGGAAGCCAATTCTTTTCTTTAAACATGGGGAACCACCATATTCGAGAAAGAAAGTCCTCGAGAAAAATAAAACCAATCAAAAAGGTAGGAGAAGAAAGAGAAAAATAAAATTTATGTACGTCAAAGCATAGGATTTCACATGAAGGAAATCCATTTTCTAGTACAATAGATTCCGCTAATGTTTATCCTCCATCACCAGAAGAAAAGCGCAAGAGGTCATTAGAGATAAATCCAAACAATATCTCAACAATACAATTTTTTTTGGATGAACAGGTGATGGAGGATTTTCTTGGAGCTAATTATATAATGAATGAAACTAGAGAAACAATTGGTGTAAAACATTGCAGTGAATAAAGTCATGTGGTGAAATCTCTTTTTGGACAGTCAAATATGCACTCGCCTCCCACAGTTGATCCATCAGTGATTGAAGGGGAAATAATTGCAACAATGTTAACTCCACAACATGGAGGTCAAGAGTCCCTGAATAAGGGTTCATCATCCCTACCTAAATTGAGCATTGTGCTGTGAAGAACTCCTAAACACATCCAAGTCGATGAAAGTGGTATAGCATCACTTGAAGGTAAGTTACCTAACTGTACTATTCATTATCACTTTTATAAAATCATTCAAGAATATTTTGGACCAAAATATGATGCTCCTAAATGTCAATTATTTTTATTTTTTTTTAAATCTATAAGTTTGACTATTAGGAGAATTTTAGGCATTAAAGCAATCAAAAGTGTAGAAACAATTCATCCTATAGTATGAAACCTTGTAGATGTTGTTATCACTCCAAGAGTCGCTCCTTGACTATAAATGGGAACAAGCTTGGTAACACAGTAAAATGATTTGAATGAAATAATTGCAAGGTGGATCAGACCATGGACTATCAAACCTCACCTAGTCAAGATAATAATGAATACACTCCAAAAAATAAAGGCCTCATTGAACCAACTAGATGATTATAAGTTAAAAAAAAAAAAGGAAGAACACTACTATACCAACAAACTCATATACACTAAAGAGCATTTATGAATGGTTAGTTATAGCAGGAAATTGTATGTGTGATCCCAGCCCATCAATGTAATCAAAGAAAGACCTATGAAAATCATCAAATGAATAGTAAGAAACTATGAATTACAAATTCATTCACATATACAATAGAAATAAATAAAACATGGGGGTATAGTTAAATACTCGGTGAAGAAACTGGAAATTCAGATGTATACTTATTAAAATATCAATGCATAAAGCTTGTTTGAAAACCCAAAGGTCGACCTTTCAGTCTCGAAGACTGAACGCCCCTCTATCATTACAATTTATTCAACATATATATAAGAAAAAAATGTTGTTATATATCCTAAGAAGATGGATCGAATCCTTCACTCTGCCATTTGTCTCTAACTATCTGCAAGGTTCCTCATTAACCCATAAATCATCACCAAGACTTGCAGCCCAAGCATTTGTAGTTTATTGTTGATCGATGGAGATTGAGTTTGTCCCACTTTATTATCATACACAAGATCTGAAATTCCTGTGGAAACAACTGGGTCATTTAAACCAGTAGCATCACTTATATGTTGACGATCTCAATAAATATTGATGGGATTAGCACTTGTTGGCCCTAGAAGAAAATACTTAGATCGAGGAACAAAGCAAGACATAGTGACAAGATCAAGAAGGTGCTCATGGGTCTCACTCTTCCACATGTGTTCTTCTAATTTAGAGAGATAAAAAAGGATCTATATCTCCTTGCTAGTCATATACCTATCTCCTTGCTAGTCATATACCGGTCGAATTTATTGTGAAAACTCAATACCAATCAATGGAAAAACAATTCCAATTCTGTAATTAGCTTAAATTCAAATAATGGAGAATGATTCAAATTCTCCTGACAATATAGATAACTAGAAGCCAATCAACAGAACACTCTCTTTTGTTCAAATGTGCACATTTCACTTTCACACAATCATTCATCCCTGTTACTATAAATGGAGGTTTTAACCAGCTGAATATATATGTCTACATATGCTTTGTTTTAAAATTGCATGCCGAGACATCCATATTGTTTGTCAACTCGACCTCTGCACGATTAACATGAATAACCACCACTCGATCATATTCCCCCCAATCTTTGATCCCACTCCTATGTTAAAAATAGGTACTGGTTATTTGTTGCTCGAAGAGGGAACTTGGAGGCACATTATTCACATATGCCAATACACCACTTCTAATTTTGTGAAGGTAAGTGTCATCATCTCGATCAAACACTAATTGTGATGGATCTCCACCCTCAATGCGAAGAGATGGGTATTGCTTAAGTTTCGTTGTCTCAATCACTGCATGCATGAATGTGACATGACATGACGCTCCTCATATGTAGAGCCTGGAAAATCGCACCTCCAAACCCTGCAAACACTTGGCATATACCATCGATACCCTTCAAAACAGCAAGCATTCGGTAGCAACAACTCATCTGTCTTCTTGGTGCGTTTGTGTGACACGACCCTCCACGTCTACAGAGTTTGGAAACTAGCACAAACCTATAAAAACTTGGCGAGATTTGACAGTTGGCTTCTTTAACTCTTGCAAATACACCTGCGTTTTCTTATTTTCTTATTTGATATATCTCACATGCAATAGAAAACAATATCAACATGTGTTTATATAGACCATTGCTTCCATAAATTTTAGATGAGATATGAGGAATGGTGTTGGGCTTGGCGCTTGCACTGGGCTTTGTATGTGTATTGGACTATGGACTTTGGTATATGCATTAGATCGATATGTAGTGTGACTTACGATTAAGGATCAGTGGTTGACACTTGAGCACACAAATTTTTTGGTAAAATTTAAAAATAAAAATGTATATTTTTATTTGAAAATATAAAAGATCTAAAAATTAGGGTTTCAGGTTAAATGACAATTATTGTGTTTTTTGGAATGCAAGTCGGAAGACAAAGACACAAGAGTTTTGAGCAAAAGTGATCAATGGGAACTTGTCAAGATTTAATGAAGGAATTGGAAGTTATGATACTGACCAAATACATTAGGAATTTGGCGAATCAAACAGAAATTGATGAAGATGCTTCAAAATTTAAAAGGAAATATTTTGAGCGCTAAAAGGATCCACAATTTAAAAGGTTATGAAGCACTGTGATAGATTTTCTCTAAATGCTAATGCAGTTTTCATGTAGTTTTCCCACAACCTAGCTGTAGGTTTCCTGTAAATTTCTCGAAGTGATGCTACAAATTTTCTGTAGATTTCTTGCAGTGTTGTTGTAAGTTTCCTGTATATTTCCCACATCCTAGTTGTAGCTTTCATGTAGATTTCCCATATTGATACTACACATTTTCTGTAGATTTCCTATAGCTCAATTGTAGGTTTCTTGTAGATTTCTTGCAACGCTACTACATGTTTCTTGTAGCTTTCCTGCAACACTAATGCAGGTTTATTGTAGATTTTCGACATTGTATCTATCGCTTAATTGTAGGTTTATTGTATATTTCCTTCTTGAAATAACCTTTGATTGAATCTTTCTTCAATGGAATCCTCATTTACCAATGTTTTTTCCTCTTTCCAAGCTTCCTGGAAGGATATTAGTACTATGGGTGGCTCTTACTACACCACAAAAAACTTTAGTAACTTGATCAATGCATCTGTATGACCCAATTTAAGTCAAAAACAGTACGTGCTACTAAATCTACCTTTAGGATCTCTAGTTTTATTCATGAATTAAAAACAACATTCTAAACTATATTAATTCTAACTAATGAGAAAATATGTTTTTTATTTTAACAAAGTAAGAGGGTTAAAACGGATTTCTCTATGCAATGATTGCATCTTAATTCATCTTACTCACTCCCACTCATTTCCTTTAATGCCCCTTTTATATTTTCTAGTATGTTCAAGCTTTAAAAAAATGCAAGAATATTATTGTCTCTATTAACTCTCTATCAATCACGCCAAAATCACAAGCTCTTTAATCACATTTAATCACTTGCGAGTTACCCACTGTATACACATGATACACATATTTCTTTCACTAATTTGTTTAGGGTGTAGTTGTAGTTTCAATAATTACTTGTACAGGCAATAACATAAACAATTCCACAAGTTTTGGAAAGGATGTAAAAGTTAAATTTCACAAATGGCAATCACACTTGTAGGAAATAAAATGACTAAGGGTAAATTCTAGGAAAATGAAGTTCACACTTGCTTGAAATTAAGTAAATTTACACTTATACTTGGAAAGGTAATTCTCTCTTGTTAGAATTGAAATTCACTATTGCTAGAATTGAAACTCACATTTGTTGAAAGTAAATTCACACTTCCTGAAAATAAATTCCAATTGTTGAAAATGAAATTGCAGAAATTAAACCTATGCTTGCCAATGTGACCTAAGTAAACATAATTATTGAATTAAGAACAATTTTATTGATATGAATGCAATGAACATAACTTGCAAATCTAATTTATAAATGAAATATAATATTTTCACTAACATAAATAAATCTGAAATATAATTCCTCTAAAATGATAAATCTGATTTATAAATGAATTATAATTATATGAAAATAAATATAACTTACCAAGAAACTACAACTTATGGTAATAAAACTAAAAATAATATAAACTATAATCCTATAGAAATGTAATTAGAAAAAAATATAATCTAGTAAATAATTGCAATCCTAGAAAAATAAATAATTGCTAAAATAATTGAATTGACACAACAAGAAATGAAAAGCTACCTAAAGTATGCAACACTCTATTCTATTGAAGTGGGCCTTGTTTCCATATAACAAAGTGTCGATATTAACCTATATCATTAACAAAAACACACAAAATAAATAAGAATGAAACTAATCATTATATTAAATAATAACTCTTTACAATCCAAGATGAAAGAGGGCTCCTTTTTTCTAGATCACTTTTATGCATGAGCTTGCTTCAAAATATAAATATTTTTTTTCAAATATATGTCTACTTTAGAATTAATGAGTATCAAGTACTTATAACCATTTTAAAATTTATAGAATATAGAAAATGATTTCCAATATACTTTCTAATTTTGGAATGTCTTTGATTGTCAAATTTGTATTAAGATATGTGAGTTATAACAACTTTCTCAAACCATGCTCAAAAAAATTATTAATGGTGTGGGAATATATATATATATATATATATGTGTGGGATAGTTTTGAATTCTTAATAAAAATGAATACGCACATGTGGACACATAAAATATGTCTTTCCATTAAAAAAAAAAAAAAAAAAAAAAAAAAAAAAAAAACATGTTTTATTCTCTTCCCCAAGTGTTTGCATGATTGGTGGTGGTCAATTTCCTCATACATAGCATGCTAAATATATGTGTGGGATAGTTTTGAATTCTTAATAAAAATGAATACGCACATGTGGACACATAAAATATGTCTTTCCAAAAAAAAAAAAAAAAAAAAAAAACATGTTTTATTCTCTTCCCCAAGTGTTTGCATGATTGGTGGTGGTCAATTTCCTCATACATAGCATGCTAAATCTACAACACATGGATCTACAAATACTTTGTACCATTAAATTGAATTTTCTCCAACTTGTAGCTTGTGAACTCATAGCATAAGATTTTGAATTAATATCCTATCACAACTTGTCCAAAAACAAGCCATTATTCATGAGTAACTACAAAATACACATTTATCATAATGTTAATAATATTTTTAACTGAAATACTAAATAAATGCAATGGAAAACACCTTACATCAAAATTATGGTTTTAAGCATCAAGAGGGATAAATATGGAGTTATGGGTAAGTAAAAAGATATGTAAATGATGATGAAAAGAT
>CBVK0104135868.1:0-15602 GCA_900067695.1 Picea abies
GTATTCAACTCTACCTCAAGCATATGACCTCACATCTCATCCTGCTTTCCAAAGAGTCCTTCCAAGGTGGTCCAGATCTCATTTGGAGTCTTGCATGTGACAACATGAAACCATAGATTAGTGGAGATTAACTCAAGAAGTAGTCCTGTGGCCTCATCCTTACAGTTCACCCATCTCATCTTCTCAATCACTGATGTAGGTTTTGTTTCTGTCGCCATCGTAAAATTATACAGTCCTTTCCTTTTGAGTTGGAATTCTGGCTTGGGCTTCCAATCAAAATAATTGTATGGTGTGAGGATTAACACCAATTTTGATTGTATATTAGTTGTCCTTTCCATCTCTTCCACTATTTCTAAGAACCCCTAAAAATTTACTCTCAATCTACAAGTGAATAATTAAGAAATCACGGTAGAAAGGACACTTTAAGTGAAAATTCGTATCAGTTTCAAGATATGATCTTCCAACTTATTTTTTTATCAAACTGTGATGAATCTCACTAAACGGTTGAAAACTCACTTTCATAATGGGTCGATTTACTTCCTAGGCGAGTCGTTTCCTCAAAACATTAATACTTTTGGAGAAATAACTGTTGAAAGGTATGACCATGGATTCGTATCAATTTCAGGAGCTATATTGTGGCTTAATTTCTTAGAAAATTGTGAGGAATATCACCAAACTATTGAAAACCCACTTGCATAATGAGTCAATTTACTTCCCACATGGGTCGTTTCCTAAAACAATTAATACTTTTGGAGAAATAATTGTTGAAAGGTACGCCCACAGATTTAGCTCGCCGAAACTCCAATTTTCCTTATTCTTTGGCTTGTCTGGCTTGCTCCAAGCAACATAGCTCTGATACCATGTCAGCGTTTCATGGAAACCTGCAGAGGAGTTCTAACTAAAGAATACACAAACAAAACTTATCAAGAAAAGGAAGAGAGATACACAATGAAGAATGAGAATCAATGTATATTATTATCTTATCAATGAGTGAGTGATTTTCACTCATATAGGTAATGAAATCCTATAATTAGGAATACATGCATAATAGTGATGGTCTAAAATTAGAACTAGTGAGTTAACTCTCATTGAACTAGTGTTACTCCAACTGAACTAGTGTGCCAAAAATAGAAATTTTTCCAACAAGGTGGATGAGGTTTTTTATTAAGAGAATAAAAACATGCTCTGTCACAAGGTCCTGGCAGATGCTTGCTCCGCAATGACAACTTTGAATTCTTTTTATAAACCCCTTTGCATTGCTATTTTTGAAAGAGCTATAGCACGATATCCAAGACGTGGAAGTTGGCATATGTAATTGGAAAGGAAAAACATGGAAAAAATGCACCAAACGTATGGTTTCTAGGAACATAAAATATGAGGAGAACATTTGATTTCCTTTTTTATATTTCACTGTGGCTGCAACAGATTTCCAACATCAACATTCAAATGCGAACAAGACGTTTTGCAAGGGAATAAACTAAGGAAAATGCACCAAACTCATGGTTTTGAGGACCAGAAAAAACAAGGAGAAAATTTGATTTTCTTTTTTATATCTCACCATAGCTACGATAGAGGTTGGTTCTCAAAAAGAAGGACAATACAAAAACAAACGGCTGTTTCTCTGGTCGTAGAAGTCACACAAAAAGATGTTCTGCAAGAGGATTTTGATCCAGGGACTCCTAGTATTGAAAATTCTTGCTTATAAGCTCTAAATAGTAAACAACAAATAAGGAATATCAATGAAACCATGGCACCAAAACTTACCCATGAACGAGGAACGACAAAAGCGCAACTCCAAACCATGCAAATTGCAACAACAAGTCCAACTGCGGATGCAGGACCCCAACCTTGCAAAGTTGAAGCAAACAACAACAAGCAACAAACAACAGACTAGTGAACAAACACCAAGAGGTCCAACTGTAGCTGCAAGACCTCAACTTTGCAAATTTGAATCAAACAACAACAATCAACATCGAACGAACCAATGAGCAAGCATTAACCAGTGAACCAGTAATGCCGGTGAAGAACAATATTGCCCAAATTTACTGCAGACAATAATGTATCCAAAAATTGGAGGAAATTGTATTGTAACATGCCTATTGAGTAAACATTTAAGGTTGTGAGGCTTGTTAGGTAAACACTTAAGGCTATCAGAACCGTCGAAGGGTCTCGCACTGTGCAAACATTTAAGAAAGAATGCAGTGTGGTAGGCCTGTTTACATAAACAATAATGAAAATGCCTCTCTAAGTACACAACAATAAAAATAAATAAATAATAATAATAATACAATAGTTCGAACAATGGAGACTATGCAATTATTTTTTACTTAGAGGACAAAGTAATATGAACTCAACTAATAAAAAACTGATTATTCATGCTCAAAACTTTGGATATCTAAACATTTCAATAGGAATAATACAAATTCAAAAAGACCGTAGATGATAAAAACTTTGGATATGCCTAAATATAAAACATTGGGAATAGAGAAGCTGGCAATAAGACCTCAAATCTATTATCCAATGAGATCATGACATATAAGGGTTTTTTTATTATATAAAAAATAATGCTTTTAGTTCTCTAGTTCGAACAATAAAGATTATGCAAAAATTTGTAGTCAAATGACAAATTGATATAATGTCAACGAATTATCGATTGCTATAGTCCCTTTACGCCTTCAACAAGGACTAATAAAGTCAAAGTATTTTTTTAGTATAAAACTATTTAAGTCAATTATTAATAAATCAATAAAAAAAAATAGTGCATACCAACTTTACAAATTGAATGTATAATATTTTTGAAAAACACCATTATATATTATATATATTATGAGTTGAGCTGAAATAAAATTACCTTTCCAAATGATTTATGAAAATAACAAAATATTTATTACATAGTATGTCAACAAAAATGCTAAAAACTTGTACGAAATTCAAGAGGAAAAATCCATAAGATACATAGAAATGAAATGAAAAGGTATATGCACGTACTTATGTGCAAATATGCCAAATAAATCAAAAGCCTATTTATATTGTCAATTGATGGTGTCTTTGAAAAGCCTATTTATATTGTCAAGTGATATAAATCAAAAGCCTATTTATATTGTCAATTGATGGTGTCTTTGAAAAGCCTATTTATATTGTCAAGTGATGGTGTCTTTGAAAAAATGCTGAATTCATGGTGTCTTTGAAAAAACGTTGTTTTGAAGATGTTACAAATTTTTAAGACAAAGTGCTATACCATTCATGTATTTCTATGAATTATTAAGAATGTATGTTGAAATTTACAATATAATTATTATTAATATATGAAAATAATTATTTAATCATGATGTAATTATTATTAATAGTGAAAATAATTATTTAATCATGATGTAATTATTATTAATATACAAAATTAATAATGTAATTATTTTTCATTTTTAATATTATAAAAGGTAAAAGTATTAAAAACTTTATTTTATTAATATTTTTTCAGATATACAAATGCAAAAAAAATTACTAAATAAAATATAAATAACATAATACAAAGTAAATAGCTAAAAAAAATTACCCAACATATGGTAAGAAATGCATCTCAAAAGTAGAGTTGATAATTGATAAGAGATATAGTACTACCCTGAATAGTAAATCAAGAGTGTTGATAATCAATGAAATAACTACAACTTTTAAACGTTTGGTTGTAATTTGAACGCTTGGTAGTAATTTGAACGGTGAATAAGATATATATATAATTATTTAAATTTTATAATGTTAGAAAATAATGGATAAGTATCTCTTGAATCCCTACAATTTTATGTGAGGAAATTAAAATATCTATTCAAAGATTAATTATATGTAAAGCATTGCCGGAGGTGGATGAGGCTTTTTAATCATTGCAATCGATAATTCATGCTTTTGAACGTGTTTAATATTTGCTTACAATATAATAAGTATTAACATATAAAACATTTAAACATGGCAGGTTTACCCATTTAACATTTTCGATGTTCTTTTTAATGAATATTTTGGATTTTTTTTATGAATATTTTTGGATTTTGGATTACAATGTTTTTTATACTATTTTATTTTTAAATTAAGTTGATCAAAATGTAAGGTATAAAGGTTTTTGTTCTTTGATGGGATGAAGGTTGTGGTTTTACTTGAAATTAAAAGAAAGTAAAGATTTTGTTTGGGTTGGATTTCCAATTCTAAAACTTATTTATATGATTAATTATAATAAATAATTCACATAAATTTTAATATAATTTTATTAATACATAATTTATAATTTTTATTTTATTTTGATAATAATTTCAATGGAATATAGTTTTCTTTAAATCTTAAATAAAGTTAGAACTATATAATATAGATTAAATTTTAATACATTTTTCTCATGATAAAAGTTAGAATTATATAATATAAATTAAATTTTAATACATTTTATTTTCTTATGACAATGCTTTGCATCATTAAAAATTAAAAATAATTATTAATATTTTTTTTATATAAACAAAATACAATGTAACTTGTAACAATGCCAAGTTATATGTACAATTTTAAGGAATAATTATTAAAAAAGGAAACATGCTTTGCATGTAAGAACTATGTAATAGATGTTAAATATTTATATAATTAATTAAATAACTTTATTTTTTTAATTTTATTTTTTAAATCCTCGGATGAGGTGACACATGTCGAGCATTTGATACATGACATTTTGATAGTGGGTGTAGTTAAAGTTTCTTGCTATCATCTTCCGTTAATTCATTATGCTTAACATTCAATCCAACAAGGAGTTAGTGCATTGGGACAGTAAGGGGATTTTAATGGCGCACTAGGCTTAGCCCTTGGGAGATGGTACGATGCAACAAGGCAACATCACCTCAACATTCATGGCACCCAAAATTGTCATTTCTCTCGCCATCACATATGTAATCTCTTGGTGTGATTTTTATCTTCTGCGTTTGGCCTTGGCTCTACATTTTCCACCCACAATATCCGTCCGAGGGAGCCGAATCTCTATCAATTTTTTTCCCATACGTCCAACTTTTCATTTAATTCCTCTCCTAGTGGTGTCGAAGCCATGCCTCGTGAGAGAGGCAAGCCCAAACGTGGGCCATTCTACTACAGTATGGTAGGTCGACACCAACACACACGCTCTCCCTCTCTTTCTCCCAATCTTGGTAGCAACTCATTCCACCATCCTTATTCCAACCAAAGATGGCACGATGATGCCAAACCTATGACCAATTTCCCAACCCTGAGATAGATTATGGTGGTTGTATAGTGGAGGAGGATATTCCTCCTAATTGGGAGGAGGACATCACCGAGCACACAACACCAAATGGCACCGCCCTCCCTTTGAATTATCCTGATATTACTATGGGTGGTTGTGTAGTGGAGGAGGAAATTCCTCCATAGAAGCAGAATGACTTCAGGCAAGGTGCATCCCCTAATTTCAGTGGACCGCAGAATGCAGCCACCAGGATTGAGTGGGATGATTGCTGGTCCGAGGAGGAGACCCATCTGAACTAACATATGAGTGAGCAAGAACATCCAGCCTTGGCAAGCCAATATTTTCCCAGTCATCGCAGGCTTATGGAGAACCATTTAAATTTGATATTTGAGATGAGACGAGATATGGATGACCAACTTTATAGCTGACACACCCTCAACAGATGTCTGGATATGTTGTTTGATTCCCTGTCAAGCAAGCCTGCGAAGAACCGATGCCCAACATGGTTTCAACCGTTTTCCTTCACCGTCTGCCATGATGAAAGTCCGAGTTCACCTCAAATTTAGTTTCTTTACTGTTATGTTATCAATATTATCTAGGATGCATTTATAGTCAAAATTTGTTGTAAACAAACTTTGGTATACTGACTTTCCCATTAACATTGCAAGCCACTTGTTATGGTTTCCATACATGTGGTAGAGCATGTGGCGGGTTTTGATGTATCTTTGGACATGTATCACTTTTTTACATTTTAAGGTAATACAAACTCTTTTTTATTTAATAAATAAATAAATAATATTTTTTTAAAATTATAATTGGGAAAATTATATTAATTTAAATTGTAGAAAAGCTTTTAACAAAATTACATCATAGGTTTGGTTTGAGATTCTTAAAAAAAAGAACATCTACATACTCCATTCCCATAGCAAAGTATATCTATATCATTATACTAAATTCCCAAGCATTTATTCACACTATATATTCAATAATATAAACATAATATTTTAAGAACCTTTAAAATCATTGTACTTAGTAAAAGGCATGACAATTGGTAGCTTTTTTTTTTTTTCCCAAGAGGAGTGTCTTTTTCCAAAAAGAAAATTTCTCCATTATATTAGTAATATAACTATTACATCTCGAGGATCACAAAAGTTGTCCAAGTGGGACTATAGTACTGAGTCACTACAACAAAAAACAAGTGTCAAAATTCTACAAATCACTTGATCACTATTCCAACATGACAGGGAAGAAATAAAACTACCATATCATTAACAAAAGGCAAGTCTAGAAAAGGGTGATGTGTTCTCTATGGCCCTCAATGCCATTTTCCCAGCTGAAAAAGGTGATCCTGCCTTCAGGTTCCATAAAGGATTTCTTTGATAATATGTCATCTTCTTTCCTGTATGCCATGTCGATATGATGAAAGATTAAATCCTGAATTATTTTTATTAGGCCGAGTACTTTTCCCTTCCATCCCTCTATGGCGCAAGCTTGTAATCTGCCTCTTTTATTTAGTCAGTCTACGACCACCTTTGAATCACCAAAGATCTGCATTATTGTATATGAAAGGTGTTGAGCTACAATCAATGATGCCTAGACACACAAAAGCTCATCTTTTTTGTTTGTAACTTGTCCACAATTACTTAACCATCTGGTTACATTGGAACCATGGGATTTTAGATACCCACTTGTGCCACAAAGATTCCCATGTGCGCCACAAAGAGGAGTGTCTTAATTTATGATGTCCATGTCATTAGCATGATAGTGCACTATTTCATCCTAGTCTGGTTCCCCTCCATTCAAGTTGACTAAAAGTATTTGATTAGACGTTCTAGATTGGTTTCCCTTTTTCAAGTTTTTCTCAAGTTTATCACCATATTTTTGAGAATATAATGTTTTTTGTTTTTTTAAGTAAAAAGAGAGTGGATACTTTATATTATATCATAAAAAAAATATACATATGTCCTTGGGATGCCAGTTGTTCCACTAAAAAGAGGAAACTAGAACAGTTGGTAGCCCTGGATAACCATGTCAAAAGAGACAGACCACCATCTGCCTTGCCTGGAGGAAACCAAGACAAGTGGCGGTCTATAATCTGTAGAATTGTCCATGACAACTGAAACGGAAAAGAAAATGAACACAAAATAATATTTTAAACAAACATAACCCCCAACCAGAGTTGGGAAACTAACCAAAACCAGAAGACAAATCTAGCCACGCTATTACCCATTGAGGGCTTCATTGTCGAGGTCTTCACTGGGCATCTCATTCTGAGCTGCTAAGGCATAGAGTCTTGTGCACATCGGACATCTTTTCTTTGTTGGCGCGTTGGAGAAAGCCTCATAGAGCATGTCTATGGTTGGCTCATGAATGTGCCATGGTAGACTTGGTCTGCCATTTGGCTCCTCAAATCGAGCACCAAGTTGAGTTGTTCCGGGTGGAAGAAGGGTAGAGGGACACGCCATTGATCCAAGGGTGTTTGAATAGGAGGTGGCACGAGGACCTCACCACCCTCCTTCAACATGCACCCATCCTCTATCTTGTTTACTGCAGCCCACATTCCATCCTTTTTGCCCTCCTGGTGTCCTGTTGTTACGCTCTGCTCCTCCACCCCGCTCTTTGCTCCCATCCCTGTGCTCTCGGGTTCATACTATGAGACTATGAGTGGAGAGAGACCCTCCGAGAGTATGTCATTATGGGCCATTTAGAGGCACTCGTCCAAGATTTCCTCTTCAATGTAACAGATGGGGAAATCCTCCACTAGTGAAGCCATGGTTCTTATAATGTGGTGAACTGCTATACCTACCTGAGTTTTATCCCTAGGGAGGCTAGTTGGAGGTTGCCAATTTTCTGGCACTATGAAGAGTAGATCCTCCAGAGGGAGTTGGATGGCCTCTTCTAGGATGACCTCCTCCACAAGAACTACTAGAGGTTACCAAGTCATCCTTTCCTTATCATCTCTGGGAGTAAGATGAGCTCTCTAGGTTTGAGCAATTGAGAGAGCCCTCTCAAGTTTTTGCAACTATTTTTGCCTTGCAGCCATGGTGTACCAGGCTGGGCCACGACACGAATTTCCATGCTCCTAGGCCCTTGAGAGGAAAAAGCTAATGGAAAAATTACAGTGGATGCAACAATGGCCACTCCCAAGCTATAGACTGTGAGCCTAGTGCGAGCAAAAAAATAAATGAGGAAGGTATATGCAAAGGTGGATAATAACCGTAAGGTGCGACAAGACAACTTCCATGAACACCTCCCTAACATTGAATTCGATGGTTGCCTAGCTATTCATGTGAGGGAAAAGTCCCATGGCTTCTATCTTGCAGTTATGGCTGGCTCCCATTCTTAATGTCAAGGGGATGGGAGTTGACCATCCTTATTTATGGCCTGGCCAGGCACTGTGGGACGTGTCATTTGAGTGCGACGTGTAAGCCCATCTGGGGTTGGGGAGTCCATGTTGGATAAATTTTGGCATTGATCTGAGAGTATAGAGCAAGGTGAAGTTTGGGCATTCCATTGGATCTACTCGATCATGGTGGCCACTCCCTCATTTTCCATACAATCTGCAACTTGTTTTGCATCCCCTTCTACATGAGAGGGGATGATGGTGAGGCTGGGCCGTAGGAGGGAACCGAATTCCTCCGAGAGTCCTGAGAGTCTCCAGCTGGGTGAGATTTCCAAGGGGTGTTCTCCATGAAGGATTTTAGTTATGAGATGGATGATGATCTGGGAATCCCCTTCCAGAATGATCTTATTGAAGTGGTGCTATGTTGTGACCTTGATTCCTCTTAGAAGGCTCCATAGATTGACTCCATTGTTAGTGTTGGAACCCACAAAACTTGTTGTTAAGTGGATGATTTCTCCATTTGATTTCCCGAGGACTGCCCCGAAGCTCGTTGGACCTAGATTCCCTTTTGAAGCCCCATCAAAATTAATTTTTATGAAACCAATTGGTGGGGGGGTCCAAGTGGTTGGGCTGCTGAGGTGACTGGTGTCTGCTACAGAAGTGGGGGTGTCAGCCAAACTAAGGTGACAATTGTGAAGGATAGCCTATTTGTCCGAGCTACATTTTAAGTCCTTGTTTTTCCAATGCCTCCTTTTGATCATTTCTCGAATTAGCTTCATGATTCTTTCCCAAGTTGAGGTGGGAGGTGAGGATTTTGATTGGAAAATTATTTTACTTCTTTCCTTCCAAATCTGTCAGAGAGTGAAGCCTGGGAGTAGCTGCCAGATGCGAGCGAGAATGGGATTCTGATAGGTGAGCGAGTCCCAATTTTCTATGGTATCTCTAATGCTATTTTTGTTTCTATTGGAGCATCACATTAGTTGAGACCCCAGATCCCATAGATTTTGACTATAGCGGATATTTTTAAAGATGTGATCCATCGTTACCTCATGTTGTTGCCATAAGTGGCAAATTGAGGGTCCAATGAAGCCTCTCTTTTTGATATTGTCCCAGGTAAGGATATGGTTTTGAACTGTGAGCCAGAGGAAGATGGAAAATTCTAGCTAGAGTGTCGAGTTCCAGATATTGCCCCAACTACTCTCCTTATCTTGTTCCTGATAGTTCCCATGCAGGTAGTAAGCTTCTTTTACCGATAAGTTTCCCGGTGTGGAGTGTCCCCATCTGAGAATATCCAGGCCTATTCTAGTGGGGATTTTTCTTTGGTTTGCGCAGGCTTTCCATGCCTGGAGATTCATTTCCCCTGGGAGTTGTAGTTTCGAGTGATCCATCTTCTAGGTGCGCCACGACAGGTTCCTGTTAGGAATTCTCCAAAGATCCTTAACCCATCTGAATGTGTCAGGTGGCATCGCATGCCCAAGGGCGTTAAGTTCATCTAGATCAACTAGGGGGGTATGTTGCTGCCATGAGTCCTACCAGAATAATTCACTTTCCCCTTCCTTGATCTCCCATAAAGCATGTTTTTGAACTAGATTCCTGTTGAGCCATGCAGTGTTCCAAATGTTGGATCCGTGAATCTGATCATTGACTCTGATTAGTTGATCGGTGGGTGTGGCCTGGGCATAATTTTGCTTCCATATTTGTGCCCATAGTTCTGTAGGATGCTTAAGCCATCGCCACCATAGTTTGGCTCCCACGACTTGGTTGAGATTTCCTAGATCGTGAAGCCCTAATCCCCCCAAGGTTTTGGGCTTACAAAGCTTATCCCAGCCCACTAAACCCAACTTCTTGTCAGGTTTGTGTCCATGGCATAAGAAGTTGTGTTGTATGTTCCTGATGGCGCAAATGACCAACTTAGGTGTTGTAAGGGTAGTGAACAGGTAGGTTGGCAGGGCTTGTAGGATTGACTTGAGGAGCACCATTCGAGCTGCAATATTAAAAGGTCTGAAGGTCTAGTTGTTAAGTCTATTGGAGATGGAGAGGATCAAACTTCCCCAAGAAATAGAGTGCACAAGCACCCTTGTTAGGGGTATGCCAAGATAATTGGATGGAAGGGAACTCTTGGGTATACCTAGGAGGTGGGAGATGTGATTTTGGACCACTATCAGCATGTTGAAGAAGTAGAGATTATATTTTTCAAGGTTGAGGGCCATTTCTGAAGCGTTAGCAAAGTTAGTGAGAATGGAGTTGATTTTTTTAGCTTCTCGGACAATAGGTGTGTTCAGGAGGAGGGTATCATCAACAAATTGGCTGTGCGAGGGGGCTCATTGTAGGTTATGCAAGGAAAGGCCTTTGAGGGTGCCTTCGAGGACCGAGTATTTGAGGTAGCATCCCATGCCTTTCGCCATTAAGATAAAGAGGAAGGGAGAGAGGGGGTCTCCCTAACAAATTCCTCTAGAAGGGGAAAAGGGCTGTGAGGGAACTCCATTGAATAGTATGGAAGAAAAGGCTGAAGAAGTGAGCTTCAAGATCCAATTTACCTAGTGTTTGTCAAAACCAAAGTATTCTAACATAGATCTCATGTATTCCCAATTGATTCTGTCAAAGGATTTTGAAAGGTCAAGTTTGATAATCATACCTGGGGTCTTGGTTGTCTTTAGCGAGTGTATGACCTCGTGAGATAGTATGATGATGTCCATGATTTTCCTACCTTCCAACCCTCTTGTTTCTTGGAGATTACAAAGGGTAGAATTGGCTTGAGATGAGTGGCTATAAGTTTGGTGATGATTTTGTAGATGACATTGCATAGGGAAATCGGTCGGTACTATTTTGGATGAGTGACTCGCTCCTCTTTTGGGATGAGGGTGAGGAAGGTGGCATTGAGGGATGATAGGAATTGACCCAAGGTTATAGATTCCTCCACTACTTGCCAAACTTATTCCCTGATCATGTCCCAGCAATGATGAAAGAAATCCATGTTGAAGCCGTCTGGGCCTGGCGCTTTTCCTAGGGCCATTTCTTTAACTGCATGGTCCACCTCTTCTTGAGTGATGGGTCTAATTAAGGCTTTGTTCTACTCGTGAGTCACCAGGGTGGGTATGTGCCTAGTTATTTTCTCAATTGTTGCCTTCCTATCAACATTGGTTTATGTTAGAAGTTCTTTGTATTAGTTGGTGAGCTCCTTAACAATCTGGTTTTTTTCTCGTATGGGATTACCTTGAGAGTCCTCTACCTGATTTATCATATTTATATATATTATGTGCATAATAGATCTGTGGAAGAACTTGGTGTTCCTCTCACCTTCTTTGAGCCATTGCACCCTGGATTTTTGATGCAAAAGGATTTCTTCTTTCTTTTTTCATTCTTCTAACTCCGCTTGAAGATTCTCCTCTTCCTTCATTAGTTTTGTGGTTCTAATTCCTGCGATGAAGGTCTTTTGCAGAGTTTCCATCTTGTTCTCAATTTCCTCCTTTCGTTGAAGTATATTCTCAAAATTGGTTTTATTCCAAAGCTTCACGCGTTGCTTGAAATTTTTGAGGCGCTACTGAAACTTGTACATGCAGGTCCCGTATTCTATTTCTTCTTGGTTCCACTAGGACTTTGTGAGCCTGTGGAAGTCAGGGTGGGAGAGCCAAAAATTATCAAATCTAAAATGTTTGAGTTTTGGTGTTTCTCCTGTGTCCAGGCTGAGTGAGATAGGCCAGTGATCCGAGCATGCTCATGGAAGAATGTTGGCTTCTACGACAGGATCCTCCACTAGTAAGGCTTCTGCGACCAAGAACTGATCTAGTCAGCAAGCAATATGCTAATGTCCCGATCTTCGATCAGACTAGGTGAAGATGTCATTTTAGGCCTCTGCATATACTAGATTTAATTGATCAATGAGGGTTCTGAATTTACTGTTGTCTTGCTCCAGTCTTTTGGTGCCTCTAATTTTATCCTCTAGAGTAAGTATCATGTTGAAGTCACCTCCCAACATCCAGTTGGGTGTACTCAGAAGTGGTTTAATGGAGTTTATCCTCTTCAAGAAGCTCTCTTTGTCCTAAGGGCTTTGGGGTCCATAGACATTTGTGATGGCCCCTTCCTTGGTCGGTCCTATGGTTGTGAAGTATGTTGTTATCGTACCAATAGTAGAGAAGGGTCAGTCCATTGTGACACTTATGGGGTTCCATAAGATTTCTAATCCACCTGACGCACTGGAGGATTCAGTGTGTATGGACTCACACCCTCGCCAACTTCAGTGGAAGATAGTTTATGCCTCTGCTCTAGCACACTTTGTCTCCTGTAGTAGGAGCACATCTAGATTTTTTGTGTTTATACAGTCTCGAAGAGTCCTTTTATTGGATCTTCCATTGATTCCCCTGATGTTCCAAGTTATGAATTTCATAATGATGATCGGCAAGGTGGGTGGAGGTATCCCTCCGAGAGCTTGTGGATCTTGACCGAATTGAGCATGAAGTTCCCTACCTCTTTGATGAGCTAGTGGGAGGAATTGTGTCCTCATCTTTTGCCTTCCTATGGAGCGCATTTGAGTCTGTATTTGGATCTATGGCTATGCCTAGTCATCTGCGTTGTTCTACGGGTATGGTTTGCAGATCCTTCTGATTAAAATCTTCCTCTACCTTTTCTAGATCTATATCCGCTAGGTCTTGTTTGTTTAGCTGCATCAATGTATCCATGTGTTCCCCTATTTTGTCTCCTTGGTGATCCTCTTTAATTTGGGTAGTTGAGTGTGTGGCCTAAATTTTTCCTTTCTGTTGGCGCTTTTCTTTGTGAGGATCTTGAATCTCATCCTCTTCCGGTAAATGATTCAAGATATCATAGGAGTTCTTGGTGATAATCTTTGGGGTGTTGTTAGGGTTTTGCTTCTTGGGTGGGTTTCTTTTTCATCCTATAACTATGGTGAAGCCATCTTTTTGCTTGTTCTCTCCAGCTTTGGGGACGTGGGCATTTAGGGGGAAATCCAGAAAGAGGTGGCCATGCTCATGACATTTTATGCAGTGAAAGGGAATGTGTTCATAGTCGATGGTTTGGTTCCAATCTTCATCCTGATATTCCAAGGTTACCAAACCTGGTAGTTCTTTTGAAATATCCATGTATACATAGATCGTTATATAATAGGTGTATTTTCTCTGTTTTGTGGCTTCCGATGATTTGACATATCTTCCCACGGTATTTCCTATTCCCATAAGTGTCTCTTCCAGCCATAAATCTTGTGGAAGGGAGTAGAGCTTGATCCAGACGGGGGCCATTGTAAATTCTTCATTTTCTGGAATGAAGAGGTATGCCCAGAATCGCAAGAATAGCCCGATCGAATTGTAAAAGTACGACCCATTGTCAAAGATTTTGTCCTTGTCTTCCAGGTTGTAAAGGATGATTGTGAAGAACACTTTGGAGCTGAGCTGAACCTCGTAGTCTCCCTTAGGGTTCCACCAATCTTTGATCGAGAGTGTTAAATCTCGCTC
The DNA here is from genome assembly GCA_900067695.1 of Picea abies. Taxonomy (NCBI): domain Eukaryota; kingdom Viridiplantae; phylum Streptophyta; class Pinopsida; order Pinales; family Pinaceae; genus Picea; species Picea abies. Next base: position 14,021 of record CBVK0104135868.1, read on the forward strand.
AGAGGGCCAGAGTCCCAATAACTTGTCGATTAAGGCATCTTCCCTCATGAACTGGTTGTGTTCTCCTACCCTTGTTGAGCTAATGAGATATCTGGGGGGTTTTTCTAACTAAGGGATGCACTTACCAAGTTCCCATCTGCGAGATTCCTTTGGATGAGATGTGCTTGGCTCCACATCCATTTCTTTTTTGAGTCCTTGCTCTCTGGTCAAGAGATGCTCTCTCAAGTGTTGTAATGACTCAAAGGTGGGTCATTTGGCCCTTGTTCCCGCTCTGTCATTGGTCATTACATTGTTGTATGATGGGGGTTGCCCGCCCCCCTCTAGACTCATTCTGTTCGCACAATCGCAGGGAGTCGGTTTGTCCCGGTGCGGATCATGCAACAGGTACAACCGCAGGTGTAATAGCAAGAAGAGAATCGTGGAGGGATCACTACAGAGAGTTAGGGTTTTCCATATGTACATAATATATGATAAACCTAAGTTTATTTCAAATGAGATGTCCTCTCCCTTGATAATATAATGTTATTCTTCAAACACTCTATTATTTTTCTTATGTTACATAAGAATATTCATTATCACTACAATTTGAGAAGTAATATGATAGTCATTCTCATGGACTTTAAGGTGGTATAGTATACAGATCACTCGTTGCATTGAATTTTCTCCTTATAAATTTGGAGGAATCTTCTAATCTCCTATATCTCTCTTGCGGATTTTCCAATTCCGGAGTCTCAAGCCATATTTAGATTCATGAAACCATCTAATTCCCAAATTATTTTTCATACATTCCACACCCAAGTTAATACATGAGTTGTAAATTCAAACTACATAATGAAGGTTGAAGATGATAAAAGTGGAAATTGGATGGGAGAGATGGTTAATCTTCTAAAATTTGGGCTAATATTAAACTAAAAATTCAAAAACCCTTCCTACATAGAGTTATCTCAGAGACAATGCATCCATATTTAATAAATAAAACTAGAAAAATAGAGAAACAAATACAATCGCTATCTAAAAAACAATAATTCTTAATATACCTTGTTATATTTCTTTCTAAACTTCTCACATATGATTACACATTAAAATTACCTTACTCCCACCTAGATCAAATAAATCTCCATCCAACCATTCATATACATATGAAACCATAACTCTAAACATGCACATTGAAATGGGGAGATAAACATCTTATCACATAATTTACCCCACACTTATAGATAAATTACTTAATTTAATTAAATATGAGTTACTAAATTAATTTAAAAAGGAATAATAATTATTGATAGTTGAGTATTATGATTTTAATCTACACCTTCTTGTCTTTTTTAAGTATGTATAATTTGGTTTAAGAATTAAGAGTAAATATTATGTATTTGTTGAACTCTAATATGGTTTAAGCTAACAATGAGTGACTGTATAAAGTTATATTGATTATAAATAGTAAAATTATTTAATGTCATGTATAATTATAATGATTAAAATTATGTATTTTTCTTATTCATTTAATCATAAACAATATATAAAGTTATATTAATTATAAATATTAAAATTATTTAATGTCATGTATATTTATAATGATTAA
>CBVK0104135874.1:0-13298 GCA_900067695.1 Picea abies
ACATCATATCTCACTGGAAACTGGAAATGGTTCAGAAAAACCATAGACAGGTCATTAAAATAATAATACTTCGAGCAGTCAAGATCGATATACCATTTCACTGCACCCCCGATAAGAGTGCGTTCAAACAGGTGCAACTGAATGGAGTCATATTTCAACGAGTTAGATGATCAACACAAGTGAAAAGTTGTCACATGATCACCTGGGTCTTTGTCAGGTTTTCCCTCAAACTTAGGAATGTCAGAAGTCAACTTATTCGACATCGGGGGCCAAAGTGGATCATGACAGATTGGGTCATTTAACAATATCGACAGATCTGGAAAATGAAAATTTGTCAGAAAGGGTAGTTTTGGTTGTGGAGAATTTAGATGAAAAGAAGGGCTTGGATTTTGACTAGCACCAGGTTCCTAGGAAAAGTTGGACTACTAGCCAAGATTTTGGTAGAAACTGTGGCCCTGACCAGCAAACGGAACCTGCATTCATTGTTGCATCATCAGATGACTCCCAAAGTTAGATGACATAACTTGCATAGGGATTTCCCCCTGTGTAGTGTTCAAGGGACCTTGGTTGTGGATGCCCCCAGCCGATCTTCCAAGCATAGGTAATAAACATTTCCCAGGGTACCATTGAGTGTGGAAGGGGTTGCCTCCAACCAGCATCCCTGACAAGGGAAAACCCTGCGAAGGATTCCAAAGACCCTGAGTGGAGTGAATTCTTGTCATATCTCCCTATGAAGGAATAACACTTTGCGTAGGATTTGTTGACCAAATCTGGGGTTTCCCCTAGTCGAGAATGCGAAAGAAGAAAAGGATTTATTTCCAAATGCTCCAAACAAAGAAAATGGAATTGATCCCACTGGTGTCATGTAGGATGAAGGTCCCAAACTGCTTCCACTGAACAAACTATAGTTTTCATGAGGCTCTATCGGATGTTGAAATGTGCCACCAAGCGAAGGGGACAGAGGAGGTATATGACCCCCACCATAAGGAATTGCATTAAACGGGTCAGTGGTGCCCACGATGGATCATTGCAAGGAATCATTAATAGAGCTCCCTGCCCCAAAACCTATGGTCTATAAATTAGAGTAAGTAAGAACTAAGTTCGAGTCAAAACCAAGCATCTCATATGAGAAAGGAGTGCCTGACACATTTTGAATGAAGAAAACAATGGTCGAAACCGGTGAAGGAATCGAACCACTGCCCGAAGTAGTGGGGATCGAGACTGTTGTGGTCCTAACATGAAGAGGTGGGGGAGGAGGTGCAACACCCCCTCCTGCGGTAGCTGCAATATGAGTATGAGTACTCCCTCACGTAATAGCATTGGATGCTTCCATTGCTGCTCGCCAAATGATTTTTTGTTCAGGTGAAGTTACCTCGAGAGGCACTATCTGTATTAGAAGCAGTGTCGATAGATCGATGATCGGAGGATTTAATGGCCTGAAACCTTTGGTCTCGAGGTCAAAAATAATGGATTCCTTTGGTGCAGGAAGTCTTCTCTTGGAGCTATCTCAAGTAAAGTTTCTTGTGCCTTGGTAGCTTTGAACGATCCTTCTTGATCGAGCCTGCGCCTCAACGGTGGCAGAGGTGCCTCCAAAGTAATCGGCGTCAGGCCCTGAATCCTACGTGACCAATGGAGTTGTAGATATTCCACTATGAAATGATAAACTGGCACTGCAATGTTTGGCTAGCATTCAACACAAATCAAACAGACTAAAAGTTCCCAAAGGTAAATCAAGCAGACAACGAACTAGTAGGAAGAATAGTTATGCCAGTCGACACTAGAGAAATTTACTGGTGCAAGTGTAACTTGAACACAGAAAAACCCTCTATGTATACTTTGCAAAGTGCGACCCAACATATACCCTAGGTACCTCGGTATACCCCCACATTCACCTGTGTAACTCGGTAAAAAATTGCCAACTAGGTTGCCAGCTCGTAGTGAGTCACCAGGCGGGTACAATCGAAAGTCGAGTAGATCGTAATGAAAAGGATAACAAGTCCAAAGCCCTTCAAGGGTACCAAAGGAAATTTTTCGAGAAGACAACTAAGGATATCGAATGGTTTCAAGGTCCATGAGGATTCGTAGTCAAATGTGATCAGTGTGTTTCTCGAGAAATACCCTCAATATACAATCTCCACTATGTTTGGTCCGGATTTGGAGGGATTATCTCCACTACCTTTCCTTACGCGACCTTGTGTTTATCCCCTATGTTAGAGGGGGGTCTCGTCTGAATCTTATGACGTTGGAATTTAGACACTCCCTATCTCAGACTCCAATGTTTGTTTTAAATGGCCTTGAAGAGTTTCCTCTTCACACCTATTTCAAGGCCCTAAAATCCTAAACTAGTCGGTGAACCCTTCAAACAAAAAGTCTAATATATTTTAAGTTAAGCGTTAATTTTAAGGCTTGATTTACACAAAGGATGTGATCATGCAACTAATGGTGTTTGGAAGAGATGGAAAATTAAGAAAACTTTAGAGCATTTAAAATAAAAAAAAGATACTTTGAATTTAAAGAAAAAACTTCTAAAACTCTTCGTAAGTATCAACTTTTTAAATTAATGTTTCAAGATCTTATAATTGAAAGTTTCCTAAACATTTCTTTCGTTTGACTAAGGAAAACTACTTATATTTCATGAAAGAAAGAAATTTGAAACTAAAAATATTTTCTTTTGCAAAAAAACAACATAGGCTACGTTACCAAACTAAATGCAAGAAAAAAATCTTTTTTATTTTTTGAACTTCTTTAACAAGAAAAACCAAAGTAATTTTCTTTTTTTTGTTTTTCAAAGAAAGAAATAGGAAAAAAAAATAGAAACCAAGATTGTCAGAGACCCTAAGCCGGCTGCGTAAACGCAAGGAGTCAAAAAGAAACCAAAGGAGGATATTAAACTTTAAATTTCACTCTAAACCTCTAAGGAAAACAAAATAAAACTAAGAAAACAAGCTGAAAATGAATTTTTAACCCAAGCTAAGGCCAAAACCAGAGACTCTGTAAGGTCCAAGAAAGCTCGAGGAAGACTAAAATTCTGTTAGGAAAGAGAAATACCTATCTTTTTAAAAACACTTTCAAGACACAGAGACATGGGTTGTTGCATCAACAATTTGTGTATGTACATGGGTTGTTTACTATGAAAACTGCATATGTACACAGACTGAGCCAAAGTAGAGCACGTACACCTATGAGATCTAAAAAAGAAAATAAAAATACTAGGTAGACTGACTGGGTAGGGAAAACTAGTAGGAACCTTCTAGGTGACCAAAGACCCTTAAAAGACTCAGGGAACTTGATAAAAACTCGAAAGGAAATAAATGATCCAATTAAAACCCAAAAACCTCCCTCTAAAACCCTAGAGAGACTCCCCAGTGGAGTCACCAATTATACTAGTGGGGAAAATCCCCCTATTACTATACTAGGGTCAAAGTATAGGCAGAGATATGATCTCCCTCAAAATAAAATATAATTCCTAAACTACACCAAACACTCTGAATACATGAATAGAAAGAGATAGGAAAGTAGGTCAGAAGTAGTACCTTTGGTCCAATGTTCAATGTAGACCACCTTCATCTTTGTAGGTCCCAGGATGCAAGTCTCCTCTCAAAGTTGACCTACAAGGACACTTAGGCAAACAATGCTACAAATATTCTATCTCTACTCATGAAGATTCGGTTTATATATAAACCATTATGCATAAATCAAATGAAAAAACATAAAGATATCATTTGGGACATGAAAAAGATACTTTTATTCAAATCCAAAGATCGAAAATTACAACCTTTCTAGGGCGATGCTTCGCAATCCTAGTTCGGGCTCCTCTTAATGTTTCTCCAAGTACACTATCCCAATGCTTCTGTCACAATCAACTGATCACTTCTGGGGAAGGGAAAGGATTTTATAGGAGAAAAGGCTAGAGAGGCAATGCTGAGGAAAAAGCTCATAAGGGGTTGCAAATACTTGGTCAAGGAGGGAAAAGGGATTTGGGAAAAGTTTAATTGTTCTAATGATTGATGTGGAAATGGGACCCCATGACCTCATTTTATATGACAAAAGGATATTTATTCGGTTTGGGGATGGGCTACAGTGGGTGATTTGGTTAGGAAACCCTCAATAACCCGTAAACTCCATCGAATTCCTTGTAACTTTTTATTTTTTGCAAATTTTGGAGGCAAACACGGGTTTTTTAGTATGAAACTACCATATGTATGTGGGTTGTCTAGCATGCAACAAGCATATGTATGCAAGAAGTAGTGCAGAAGCACATGTACATGCTCCAAAAAATAGTTTTTTAAATAGAGTTCCTCAACAGTGATTTGGAAAATTATGCAAGTAGAAAGTCCAATGTCATGTATGCATTGGTCGAGAATTTTAGGGATACAACACAAGAGAATGTATTTTGAGGTACTTTCCCTATCATAAGATAATTAGCCACATATTCATACCAAGGAACATAAATAGAGATAGAAAACAAATCCTCATCAGGAAAATTATCATTAATTGGTGTATTCTCTCATGCATGCATAAGTCCGGACAAAACATTAGCAACAAGATTATCTCTCCCTGGTCTATCTATAATATTAATGTTGAATTCATGTAACAATAATATCCATATTTTAACTCTAGAATTTGTGATAGGTTTATTCATTAAAAATATGATCGTTGAGTGATCAATGTCTACAAAGACCTCATACCCATTTATATAGTGTCAGAATTTTTTAATGGCATGTACCACTGCTAAGAATTCTTTTTCAGTAATTGTATAATTTAACTCAACAGAAGAGAGGTTTTTGCAGACAAAATAGATAGCATAAGGAACTTGATTTTCTCTTTATCCCAAAATAACACCCAGAGCTATATCTAAGGCATCAGTGCAAATATGGAAAGTGAGGGACTAATCTGGCCCTCTTAGAATGGGATCAGTTGAAAGCTTCTATTTTAAATTTTGAAAATAAATTTGACATTGAGGATCCCATTGGAATTTAACATCCTTTGCTAACAATTTGAAAAATTGGGTAGCTAGGTTTGTAAAATTTTGAATAGATCTTCTGTAGTACCCAACATGCCCTAATAATATTCTAACCTATTTTTGGGAACTAGGGATTTTGATTCTAGAAATGATTTCAATTTTAACAGGATCTACCCTTATTTCGGTACCAGAAATATAATGACCTAAAATATTCCACTCATTGAACGTCATCTTGAATTTTTCATGGTTGAGGGAAAGTTTATTTTCTCTACATCTAATAAATACTTTTTTTTGTTGTCTAAGGCTTGTTGGAAATCATCCCCATACACCGTGAAGTCATCCATGTAGACCTCCACACAATCATGGGTTAAATTAGAAAATATGGTCAAGAAAACCCATTGAAAGGTGGCAGGGGAATTACATAATCCAAAGGGAAGAACCCTATAGGCATAAGTACCCCAGGGGAAAGTAAAAGTGGTCTTATCACGATCCTCTAGTGAAATTTGGAAATGTTTATATCCATTGATCCTAGACATGAAGGAAAAGTACTTTTTCCGATACAAAGTGTCCAACACTTTATCTATAAAAGTTAAAGAAAAATAGTCTCTAAAGGTAGCCTTATTTGTCTCTCTAAAATCCACACAAATTCTCCACTTTCCATTTTTCTTAGGAACAATGAATAATGGAGATACCCACTTACTATCTGAAATAGGACAGAGAAAATTGACATTTAGGAGCTTTTGCATCTCTTATTTCACTATATCCTTCAAGGTTGGATTCATCCTCCTATGAGGTTGCCTAATAGGTCTGATTTCATCATTGGTATAGATATGATGGATTCAAGTATCTGGGTGGATCCATTTCATGTCAGAATAGTCCCATGTAAAGGCATCAGACTATTCTTGAATCATTTGAATCAATTGATCTTGTTGTTTAGCTTCCAAATCATAATTGATATAAAGAAACTTCCCAGGGATGATTTCAACCGATTTCACATGTGACTCTCTACCTTCGTTCATTGTTGTCATAGTAAACACGGTAGAAGGATGATAAAGTTCCTGGAATTTAGAGCTAAAAATATGTCTATATTCCTAAAAATATTGTGCATATTCAATACATTCAGTCTCAACTAAAAATTGGCTTAAAACATGATTTTCAGATGGTTCTTGAAAACCTCTTAATTATTCAATTGTTAACAAGGGTTGAGCACATTTCTCCTCCCTATATGGATTATCTAACCATAAAGGAATTTCATTAGTTGGATGGGAAGGAGGGAATATAGTAAGATTTTGGTTGTGTGTCCCATTCGAAATTGTCATCTCTCCAGACTGACAACCAATGAATGCATCAGTAGTGGTGAACCAAGCTCAACCAAGAACAAATGGATTTATGAGTTTGGATGATTTTGGATGAATTACCAAGAATTTTACATGATACTCCCATGAAGCTAGTGTGACTGTTACATCATCCAAACTTCCTAGTGGACAAATGACTGATTTATCTACTTTTAAGAAAATAGAGACAAGTCTCTATCACCATGAATTAATGAAATTATTGGTTATCTATGAATTAAAGAAACGAGGAAGTAGCTGGAAACAGATCATTACTAAAGATGTTTCCCTAGAAGAGATTTCTACAAGCCCTATTGAAGAAACCCCTAAGTCTATAGGAAAAGAAAAAAATGGAAAGGGCAATAAAGAGTCTAAAGAAAATATGGGAAGTATTGAAAACAATAAGAAGCAACCGGGTAGTAAGGCCGAAGATGTTAGGGATAGAAACAAACCAAAACAAAAAAAGGCAATCAAAGTGGTAGAAACCCCTAAGTCAAGAGTCAAAACATGAAGTAATAGTAAGATTACTAAAGAGTTTAGTACCAGATCAGATTCTAGTACCAACCCATCCACCTATAGTAAGACAAAAATGAAAAAGGAAAAGTAGAGTTCTAAGTCATCATAAAAAAAAAAAAAAACCAGTTATTTAAGGATGAGGCTGAGGTGCATGTTATTCAAACTTAGGAGGTATCGAAAGAAAAATCCCCTATCAATCTAGAGCCTATCTGCGGGACTACTAGGAGTATGATTAAGGAAATACAAATCCCTACTTTCCCAACCTTGCAATATGAAGCAATTGATATTCCATGTTCACCTGAGGCAAGTGATGACCCAATTTAGGATATTAATGAAACAAAGGAACTTGTTGTAGAAACTTTAAATAATTAGCATTTGTATGCAAAGATAAGAAAAAGGTTAGGAAGCAGGAATAATTGCATTGCACTCTAAGTAAACAATAGATGAAGATCAAGATAAAGAGTCTTGAGAATCAAAATGAGAAATTGAGACAAGATGTGACTTGATATGAAGTCTTGGATGCACATATAAACAAGGAGAATGAATTGCTTAAATCCCATAATCAAAAGTTACAAGATAAGAAAGAAAATATCCCTATCAAACTTCAGAAGGTTTGTTCATTTGGGTAAAAAGTGGGAAAGAGAGGCTAAAAGGAATACGTTACATCACAGAGTACTTAAAAGAGATGAAGAAGAGATGAAGAAGGGTGGAACTTCAGGGCTAAACATCTTATCCCAAGAAACAAATGGTTAATTTAATCTGAATTGGCACCAATTTTGAAATTTTGAAGACCATTGTTGCATGACGACATTGAATGGATAAGGCATCAGGGAAATATTGGGTCTCCTTTTTGACATCCATATTCAACTTACTTTTTCACCCTATATTGATTAGGTTTCCCTAAAACTATCAACAATCCATTCATTTTGCTCGATGATACACCCATTCGACTATTCCTTCGTATACACGAGGTAATAAATGTTTAAGCCTATGATTTGCATGGTTTATTGATAGTTAGAACAATTATCTATATGATTTATTCCATCTAATATCCTTTTTCTAGAAATCCTATTAAGACAGATCATCCGATACTCGGAATATAGGTCATCTGGTACTCTCAAGACAGGTCATATGGTACTCACACTCTATGCCATATGGTACTTGCAATTTAGGTAATTCAGTACTCACAATTCAGATCATATGGTACCAGAATGTTCTAGAAAACTTTTGGTACCAGAATTTTCCATAAACCATCCAGTACCAAAACATTCTAGGTCATATGGTACCTGCATCAACATCCATCCTGTATAAGAATCTGAAAATATGAATGAAATCAACTAAATGGATATTTCAATGAGTTCAAGCAGTCAGTTAGTGAATGAGATCGCATATTCTGAGTCCATACTATATTCTTCCATCCTCATGTACTTCATGTCATGAAGATGAAGTAAGTTTTAAAACAAGAAAATCATGTATTAGTAAATAAAAAGACTTGATACGTTTATTGTTACATTATCCATTACCTCGATTGTATCAGGTTGTTTCTCTTATAAAGAGGGCCTGTAACGTGACTGAAAATATATGGAGAATAATTATAGATATTGTTATGCTGAAGAATTAGTTTATGAAATTTTATTTTCTGTGAATATTTCTCCGAAAGTAATGTGAATTGCAGTTGATGATTTTGTATGTTCTTTGAAGTCTATCATTCTGTGAACTTTCTAATCTTCCCTGTTGGAATTGGTAAGGGCCCACCGATTCAACTTGGTGAGCTTACTATAAAACTGTAGCATAGATTTGGTTCCTGTACTAGCATGGTGTGATCCAATACTGGTTTTTTATCATCCTAAACTTGGTTTTTATTCATCATGTACTTAACACAATTCAATTTCTAGTTTGAATTAGATGTGAATTGATGTATGATGAGTGTGGTGAACCAAAATTGTAGGTGTTTTATCTAGTTTACTTTCAACAATTTGTAATAGTTAATTAGTTACATTTTTTAAGCATGATTATCTTAATTCTTGAATCTATCATTCATCATGAATTGTAAAAGTGTGTTAGTACCAAAGTAATCTAAGAATCCATCTTTTGCATTACATGAACCGATAAATGAATTTTTTCTCCTGGTATATTAAACTAGATAGTTCTTTCAAGGTTGTAAGATTTTAAGAATGTGTTTAAGTTTATTTGTATATTTGATTTGATTGAGTGTGGAGAAGTAGATAGAAATTGATAGAGGATCAACATTGCACGAAAATTATAGGATTCCCTCCTCTATGTTTCATGATCCAGTAAGTGGGAAAATGTATTTTCTATATTAGTAATTTGTTGAATTCCACAAGCGTGTTATCTGTCAAACTTTTCGTTTTGAATGGTAAGATTTAGTTTAGGATAATATAGAAGGATTTTATTTCCTTTAGATAGAAGGATTTTCATTCCTTTAAAGTGTGAATAGCCTTTGGGCTAAAACAAATCTTAAGATCTAGAAGTAATATTCACTGTGCTTATTAGTTAGATTGAAATCACCTTTTTCCAACACATATAGTGTAGCAACTTTGTTGATTATGAATCCTAGTTAACCTATTAATGATTGAAAATGTATTATACATATAATTGCAACAACATTTTGGCATCATTCTTGGGGAGTTGTAATATGTAATAGGTAGTGTTTGAATTCAATTGATTTCATGATTTTGGATTGGTTTCAAGGACGAACTAAGGGTAGAGAGAAGAAGGTAAGATGAGAGGTAAGAACCCGTGAATCCACTTTGGTGGAGTCACTCCAAAGCTAGGTTGTCCTCTTCCCTTTAGTGGTTATAATTTGTGTTCTATTAGCATTATATATTTTTATTTTATATGAGTATACTTAGGGATAGTAAAGGAATATTTATTGAAACACAAATTCTAGAAAAATTATTTGGTCCAAGAAAAACCATTCCCACTAATTCGGTTGATCACTATGCAAGAAAAATCTCCATAGGAGAAAGTTCAGAAGTAGTAATTAAAAATATAGTAAAATACCCTAAAGTGGAAGCTACTGTGCAATTTAGAAACATATCATGACAAGTAGCAGGAGAAGCAGTGGCGACCCAATCAGAAGAAGAAATTTGAAAATAAATAGAGGCAGTGGTAGGAGAAGATAAATTTGCAGTTGGAGCAGTACCTAAAGTATTGGAAAACCTGAATATCCCAACCAATATAGTGATTGAACCATCACCTAGTGGGGAAACACAACCTACAACCTATAAATTTTTGTTCAGAAATATGGCAGATGAAGAAGGGAATGAAAACAATGAGACAAAGACATTTGGGTTTTTGATACTAGACATTACCAGAAATTTCACCATGAAGAATATTTCATTGTCATCACTACCTCACTTTCATGGTATGTCATATGAGGACCCTGATTCATTTCTATTTGAGTTTGATATACTATGCATAAGTTATAACTACACAGACAATGCTGAAAAATTGAAATTGTTTCCAGCCACATTAAAAGACTCATCACTAAGATGGTTCATGAGTTTAGGGGAACATATTATTTTATCATGGGATGACATGAAGGTTAATTTTCTCCAAAAGTCTCAACATTATTATAGACCTAGAGATGATAAGAATGGCATATTCAAGATGCAAAAATATGAGGAGGAAATTCTAGAGGATTACTTGGAAAGGTTCATCTATAACTACCAAAATACCAAACAATTTTCCCTTGACATAGCCACGGTTAGGACTATTTTTCTAAATTATGAGTACCAAATGAATTGAATTGTGAGTATCAGATGACAGGAGTGTGAGTATAGAATGTCCTATCTTACAAGTATCGGATGACGTAAATTGTGAGTTCTTGATGACATGGAGTGTGAGTACTAAATGACCTGTCTTGTGAGTACTAGATGACCTGTCTTGTGAGTACCGAATGACCTATCTTAATATGATTTCCACAACAAGGCTATTAGATGGAATAAATCATATAGATAATTGTTCTAACTATCAATAAGCCATGAAAATCATAGGCTTAAACATTTATTACCTCATGTACACAAAGGAATAGTCAAATGGGTGTATCATGCAACAAAATGAATGGATTACTGATAGTTTTAGGGAAACACAATCGATATAGGGTGCAAAAGTAAGGTGATTGTGGATGTCAAAAGGAGACCCAACAAGGCATACAATTTGAGGTACATATTGGTTATATGGCAATGATGTGATGGTCATGACTTTGGTATGTTTTTGAGGTATTGTTATATGTATGAGGCACATATTTTGTTCATGGTGTGATGAATATTCTTGATACATGTATTAGGTGCATGTCTTGGTGATATCGATGCATGTTGAGTGATGTTATGGTAGCACATCTTGGGTATATTGGTATATTGGTATTGTGACTATCATGGTTATGCTTGAGGTAATTCATTGATATGGTAAAAGGTTGATGCATTAGACGATACATGGTTGATGTACTTGGTGTGGTACATGGTTGATACATGTTATGGTATAGGTGTTGGTGCATTGTTGGTGCATGGTTTGGTACAGGTGTTGGTGCATTGTTGATGCATAGTTTGGTACATGATTTGATGAATAGTTTGGTATAGTTTTTGGTGCATGGTTGATGCATGGTTTGGTAGAAGTGTTGGTGCATTGTTGATGCATGGTTTAGGACATGATTTGGTTCACGGTTTGGTACAAGTGTGGTGCATGATTGATGAATGGTTGATTCAGGTTGATGTACATAGTTCATGCACATGGTTTGGTGATGGTATATATGTCAGAGGATATATTTTCATTGATGTTGAGTATCAGTGATAGTGACAGGTTGATGTGAGGTTAACAGTGACAGGTTGACATTGAAAGGTTGGATAGAGTGATGTTGATGCCTAAAAAAAGAACAACATGAGATCCCTTCCTGCAAATAAGTTGCAATGCATTTATGCGTACATATTATTAATACTAAATAGGTGGGAACCCCTTAGAATAATAATAAAAGGAAATCACTCCTCTTGTTAAGATCTCCAAGCTTTGCCTATGATTGAAATACACGAATAATTTCACAATTTAGAACAAAAGAAAAACTTTGGTTCTAATTGCAATTTATGGATTATTGGTTTGTAATTTGATTTGAAAAGAAATGTTTATGTCGTTAAACATTCTTCCCCTTTCTACATCTAGACTTTAACACTAAGTGCAAATTGCATGCAAACTTCTGTTATATCTAGACAATAGGTCATCATGTGGTATGGAATTTCTTTGGAAAATTATATATGTTGTGGATCCATCTGTTGCTTTTGGACTTGACTTTTGATATTGGAAATTTGTATAGTAAATTTTCCAAAGTAGCTGACATGTGTGTGAAGGGTTGATGGAATCTAGTGCGCTTCATTATGTTGGGGTTAATGAAATTTAATATATGGGATATGGGAAGTGATGTGCATTTATTGCACGTCGTTCTTACCCTATCTCAAGGATGCCACCTTTACTATGTTTTTGGTATTTGTTGTGGGGACTCTGGTAAATAGAAACTCCACCATTTTCATCCCTTAGCGAAAAGGAGTTGTGTTTTTTGGTTTCCTCGACATTGGTCTTACAAGTATGGAAATTTTATCTCTTTATTCATTAAATTTAATATCTTCTCGAGTTAAAGTCATTTTGTTGGCTCTAGGATTTTCCATGAAAAATGTATTTATTCTCCAAAGATTACAACATTTCTTTTAAAACACTTTGGCTATGTGAAATCACATTTTGATTTGGGTTTTCCTTGTTTTTACTTTGGGGGTTTGAGCAAATTGTGTTATGCCTGAAGAAAATGTGGTATTTATGCTATTGATACACATTCTATAGTGGATTGTTTGCATTATGGCTGTGCAAAATGCATTTTGAATGTATTTTCTTTCTTGTTGGAATAAAATTGATTTGAACCTGAAATATCATTTGGTGTTATACTCTTGTTGGATTACATGGTTTGGTTATGTTTGGAATAAGCGTTGGCAACTATACTATTGGAAAAGGTTTTTACTGTAAATAAATTTGTGTTTAGTGAGATTCTATGATTAATTTTTAAAGTATTATCTTTCTCTATAAAATAAAATGGGAATGAAGGTTTTGTATATTACCCTAGCCAAACCCAGACCTTGAAAGAATTGTATGTGGTAAATGTTGTCATCTTGGAAGTTTTCTACAAAACTATTTTTGGGAAGGAATTGTTATCGTCGTGCTTATGGGATGCACTGCAAACCTCATGCCTACTATGTTTCGTTCTAGGACTTGTTTCCCATTAAATTCAAACATGTAAATAATTTGAAGTATTGTTTCTTGTTGTTGGAGTTTCTTCACACACACCTAGGATTTATTTTTCCTAAATTTTTTTCTTTTTTATTAGTCATAATTATTCATTATCTAGTCTACTATATTTTAGGCGAGAATATTCCACTTGGAGAATATTCTCTTCAATTGACACTTCAATTTGACTAGTTGAGTTGAGTCTA
>CBVK0104135912.1:0-13394 GCA_900067695.1 Picea abies
ACAATATATATATCAAAACAGAGGGTAATGATTTGCTCATTGTGTTGGTCTATGTAGATGACATCATCTTCGGAAGCAATAATGCTTCATTGGTACAATGGTTTGCTTCTGCCATGTAGTCTAAATTTGAAATGTCTATGATAGGGGAACTGCCATTTTTTCTTGGTCTGCAAATTACTCAAAGGTATGAAGGACTATTTCTTTCTCAGGAGAAATATCTAAGAGAAATGTTGAAAAGGTTTCAAATGGAATATTCCACACCTATGAGCACACCTATGGTAATTGTATGCAAGTTAAGAAAGGATGATGACTCACCCGATGTTGATCAGAGTTCATATAGGTCTATGATAGGAAACCTATTGTACATCTTAACATCTTGTCCAGACATAATGCATGAGCCTTTTGGAATGGTAGGAAGGTATCAGGCTACACCTAAACAGATTCATTTGTTTATTGTCAAAAGAATATTCAGATACTTGAAAGGAACAATGGGCTATGGCCTATGGTATCCTAGGAATCTGAATTTTCAACTATCATTATATTCAGATGCTGATTGGGCTAACTGCGTGGATGAAAGGAAAATCACAAGTGGAGGTGCATTATTCTTAGGAGATTCTCTTGTATCATAGTTAAGAAAGAAGAAAGGTTCCATTTCCTTATCGACTACAGAAGTTGAGTACATTGCAGCTGCCACTTGCTATACCCAAGTATTATGGATGATTCAGACACTTGTAGAATTGGAGGTAAAATATACAACACCAATCCCAATTCATTGTGATAATACTAGTGCAATCAATGTGTCAAAGAATCTTGTATTTCCCTCCAAGACCAAGCATATACCCATCAAGTATCACGTCTTGAGGGAACAAGTGACCAACATTGTTGTTTCTTTGCATTATATTCCATCCAAAGATCAGATTGATGATATCTTCACTAAACTGCTTGAAAAAGCTCAGTTTCAGTATTTACACCATAAGTTGGGCATGACCCCATTATCAACCTAAGAGAGTCTATCCTGTCAGGGGGAGTATGTGTCGGTTGAATATATGATACCTCCAAAAAATACTGCAACCAACATTGTTGTTTCTTTGCATTATATTCCATCCAAAGATCAGATTGATGATATCTTCACTAAACTGCTTGAAAAAGCTCAGTTTCAGTATTTACACCATAAGTTGGGCATGACCCCATTATCAACCTAAGAGAGTCTATCCTGTCAGGGGGAGTATGTGTCGGTTGAATATATGATACCTCCAAAAAATACTGCAACAACTCAGGGGGAGCATTTTTTCTTTGACATTTATGTCAAAGGGGGAGAAAAGGGTGATGCTACAGTTGGAGGTCTAAGCAAAATAGTGCAGCCTTTTAGGGTTTCCATCAATGAAAAAGGGGGAGATTGTTGGCATGTTTACAGACAGAGTGTTCTTGTCATTGATGGAAAGAACAACAACAATGATGGCATGATTACTGGCAGAGTGTGCAATCAAATCTCAGGAGGAATAACGCAGATTTGCATGCCAAGCGCAAGTGTGTGCTAGGGCGGAGGTTAATTCCATTACCAAATCTTAGGAGAGATAGAGTTCTCAGAAACGCAGATGAGACCCAAAATCATCAGGACTCGCAGAACCTTTGACACTTAGAAATTATTCCAAGTTGGGAGGAGGAGCAAGCTCAGGAGGAGGAGCAATAGTGGTTGTTGGATCACCAATCTTGAATACCCAATGTATGTTAAATCAGATTCTAGTGACTAGAGGAAGTGCGAAGGAGAAGTAAAGATATGATCCGTTGGATCTGAGCGTCGAGTAACAACAACCATTTGATCCAGTATAAATGCGAAGAGGATAATGGCTGAGAGCCATCCTCCGATTCCATGAAATACGAAGTCACGATGAGATTTGAGCCGTTGGATCCAGAGGACACGTGGTGAGAGATCAACATTTTGCTGACTAAAAAGTCAAAGGTAAGAGTTGAAGGAAATCGCGATGTCTAAGTTAGCGAGTTGATATAGACCACTAGATCATGGGGAGTTGTGAGCCGCTGATCTGGAGCAGGTTTCAAAAAATCGAAAGTCGAAAGAAGGGAGGTGAGTAGTCCTCCAACTCCGCAAAACGTGAAATCCTGATAAGATCTGGACTGTTATATCATCGAGGATCATGGTTCATTGATCTAGAGTATTTCGGATATCGAGAGTTGGAAGAGTCGGGTTTGGCTCACATTCAAACACCTGACATGCAAGGTTGCGATTTGATCACAACCGTCGATCAAAGGGAGAGCGTGGACCGTTGATTTGGCATGACGAAGAAAAAAGTCTGAGTTCTCGAAGAAGAGATCTAGACTATTGAAATATAGAAGATTGTGGAAAGTCAATTAGGAAACCTCCAAAATGCGAAGTCATGAAATCTCGATTCATGAAGGTGAGATATGGATCGTCGGATCAATGAGGATCGTGAGCATTGATCCAAAAGGGACACGCGTCAGTGGATTTTCAGCTCTGAGGAAAAGAAAGGAAGGTTGAAAGGTTGGAAAGTTGATATTATCGAACCCTGAATACCCGAAGGGATTGTGACCGTCGATCCAGAAGGGACACACGTTGTTGGATCATGGACTCCCGGTGAAATGCTCCTAGAGCAAGCAGAGTTTGAGAATCGAAAATTTTGAATCCCGAAAGGTGAAATCAATCTCATCTGTTG
Organism: Picea abies; assembly: GCA_900067695.1. Lineage (NCBI taxonomy): Eukaryota > Viridiplantae > Streptophyta > Pinopsida > Pinales > Pinaceae > Picea > Picea abies. The sequence continues at coordinate 2,691 of CBVK0104135912.1, forward strand.
GTTTGGAGGGCCACATGTCACCTAATCATTGATACTAAGGATCGCGCATGGATAGAGGAAAGAAAAAGAAAAGGAAGATAGGTTAGATTTGTTGATCGAAGGAGAACCGTCAAGATCATGAGATCAATGGTCCCATCACATTGCGGGGCCAGAATATGCTCATGTATTAATTTTTCATGAGCAATCTGCTATCGAAACCACGGTTTTGGAGAAAGGATGCATGGAGGCTCATAGTGAATTGTGGGGTGAAAAGCAGATTGGTCTAAAACCATCTTTGGACGGCCCCGCAATTGCATGGTCATGTGACCTCATCACCCAAGGTCATATCGAGGGAGGAGCTAGCACATTGCTAGGCTCCACTTCGGAGTTCAGGAGATTAGGAGTTAGGAGAGTCGGGATGACTCATGACAGATGACCTGAAACATGAAGTCTCAAAGTGATTGGCCCCTAGTCACCGCTGGTGGTCATGCGAAAGGAAGGGGCTTAGCCAGAAAATCTAGCGCTCACTGTGTAGATTTCTTAGAAAGGGAAAAGGCACCAAAGGGATGAAGACACAGAATTTTTATCAGTAACTTCCAGAATGAAGTGATTTCATCTGCCAGAGAATTCGAGGAGATGTAGGGTGACTTCTAGAGGAGCCAAACAGTCTCGAGGTAACTGCCAGTGAAGTGAAGATTCATCATTTTGACAATTGATAGATGGGAATGTGTCAAAGACTGTAACTGCCAAGGAAGCCAAAGAATCTCAGGATAATGACCACTGATGAAGAACAAACTCAGGATGATCGCCATAGAGGACGAAGAGTTGAGTGTATGCCCTAGTAGAGGACTTGGCATGATAAATATGCACAGAACAAAGGAGAGATGGTTGCTTCTGTTGAGAGTTATTCATGAGGGTAGAAGCATGTTGTGTGCAAGAGCTAAAATGCACAGAAGAGGCGTAGCACATTGAATGGAAATACTACATAGAGCATAAAGAGTAGAAGAAAGAGATAGAGCATAAATTATTATCTGAGAGAGGAAGAGAAAGATAAGGTGCGCATTCAGAGATAGAGAAGAAGAACATAAAGCTCAAGGAGATGCGAGCAGGAAGACACTGATGTAGGCGGATCAAAGTAGTGAAATAGAATAGTGATGAGACTGGTAAGCCTTTTGACAAACACTGTATCACTGTAATAAGTTTCAGGAACAAAGTTTTTATATTCAGGATGGTAGGGAGGTGCTAGGGAGGATAGTTTTCCTCAGAGTTTCAAGTGGGTGCTTGAACACAAGGAGTTGTAGCTTCCATCTAGTTGCATCCAGAAAAACCAGGGTGGCAGGGTGGTGCAAGGGAGAAATATTGTTCTCTATTATAAAGGTTGGGACTGTTGTCCTCATAGGTTCAAGTGGGTGCTTCAACACATGGAGTTGTAGCTTCCATCTGGTTGCAGCCAGAAAAACCAGGGTTGCAGGGTGGTGCAAGGGAGAACAGTTGTTCTCTGTTATACAGGTTGGTGCCTGTGTGACTGGAAGTTGGTGCTTCCATCCAGTTGGTGCTGGAACACTCTAGAGAAAACAGAGAGTTGGTGCTCTCAACAAGTTGTTTCTTGTAAAATAGAGGTTGTAGCCTCAAGAGGAGTTGGAGCTCATAAGAATGATAATGTACAGAAAATAAAGATTACTTATCATATTAAGAAGAAGAGGTTTTTGCCTTTATGGTTTTCCTCAGGAAATATCCGTCTCTATATATTTCATGTGTGTGATTGATGTTGAATATTCTATTGCTTACTTCCTTGAATTATTGTGATCATCATTGAGTTTTCTATAAAGAGTTCAAAATGGGCATAATTGTTTAATCACAATAACAATTGATTCACCCCCCCTCTCAGTTGTCCAACATTTCCCACCAAGATGGCTTAACACAACTTGGTACTGAAACTCTTTCCTTGGTTATTGTTTTTCTTGCAATCACTTTTCTCATAAAGCAACAAATTGTAGAGCACATGAAACAAATAATTATGTATACAAAAAAAATAGAAGTACTTCTGGGTTCTCAAATAGAAACTATAATTCATTTTATCCATTATTTGATTACAATGTTGTATGTTATAAGTGAAAAAACTATTGTCATATATCACGTTTTTGTAGAAGTGACACAGTGGAAACTTATAGACAAAAAAGGAAGTGGGTACCCTTTCCAAACAATAGAAAGAACCCACAAGATTTTGGGAAAGGGAGAAAGAGTAGGAAAATCATAAGGAGGAAGATATGCTTGTGCAAACTGTCCTTCATGCTCAAAGCAAAGGAAACTAATGATACATTGAAAATGGATCATCAAGACAAATGAAATATGAAAATATCAAGTTTCTCTCATTGAATGAGGTTAACAAAGGTAGTGTGACACTCAAAGATAATGCTATCGTAAGAATATATGGAAAAAGTACTCTCAGTGTGAATAATGTGAAGACTAAAAACTAATTTGTCCTGTAAGTTGAAGGTTTGAAACACAATCTAGTGTTAGTCAAATGTGTGATCAAGGAAACAATATAAAATTTCATTCTCAAGGTTGTGAGATAAGAAAGAAAGGATCGGGAAGACTAATGGAAAATGCATATAGAACCTCAAATAATGTATACATCTTCAATGAGATCAAGAGAGAAAAATGCTATATGGGACAAATATATGAAATTTGGTTATGGAATAAAAGAATGAGCCATATTAACTTTGATAATCTAGTAAAAATCAACACTAAACAAGTAGTGAGAGACATGGCACCAAATATTTCTAACCCTTCGAAAAATCTTTCCAAGCAATGTCATGATGGAAAACAAACAAGACAAATATTCAAATCAAAGGAGTAGTCAACAACTAAGCCATTGGAACTCATTCGTTCAGATCTCTATGGGCCTACAGGAACAAAAAGTCTACAAGGTGAAAATTACTTCATGTTTCTCATTGATGATTACTCTAGAATCACATGGGTTACATTTCTAAAAGAAAAACTAAAGAATTTGAGAATTTCAAAGCATTCAAAGCCTTGGTTGAAAATGAAACTAATTTGAAAATCAAATGCTTAAGATCAAACATAGGAGGTGAGTTTATCTCAAATGAATTTGAAGAGTTTTATGATATTTATGGAATAAAGAAGAATTTTTCATCTGCATGGACTCCACAATATAATGGAGTGGTAGAATGGAAGAATCAAATAGTACAAGAAATGTCTAGAACAATATTAAATGAAGCTAATATATCAAGAAAGTTTTGGAGAGAGGCAATCTCACTACATTCTACATTATGAATAGAGGGAAAACTATAGTCAACAACAACAAAACACCTTATGAATTATGGAAGGGGAGACCAACAACAATTAAATACTTCAACGTTTTTGAAAGAAAGTGATACATAAAAAGAGATCATGAGGACTTGGGAAAATTTAACTCAAGAGATGATGAAGGTATATTTCTTGGTTATTTATCAAGAGCAAGGCTAATCGATGTTACAATAAAACATTGGAAAAAGTCGAAGAGAGTGCCAATGTGAAAGAAGATGAAACAAGGCATGAGAAGGTGAAAGAACATGTTGAAACAGAGGAGCCAATATGAAAAGAAGAAGAACTTCAAAATACAAAGACACCATCTAGATTTTCCCAAAATAATCATTCGGAAAATCAAATTCTTGGTGATAATGATACGTGAGTGGAGACTAGAAGAATATTAGCAAGTGGACCAAAACATGAAAAATTCTATTTTCTATCTAAAATAGAGCTGAAGAACTTGATAGAATCTATCCAAGACAAGCATTGGTTTGATGTCGTAGAATAAGAGTTGAATAAAATTGAGAAGAATGAGACATGGTAATTTGTTTCAATAGCAAAAGATAAAATTGTGATTGTCACCAAGTGGGATTTTAGTATCAATTTGAATGAATATGGACAAGTAATAATAAATAAAGTAAGAATGGTTTGTAAAGTCTATGCTTAAGTTCAAGGTATTAGAAACCTTTTCCACGGTTGCAAGATTAGAAGCTATCATAATGTTTTTTTGCATTTGTCTGTTTCAAGGACTTCAAAGTCTATAAAATGGATGTCAAGAATTCCTTTATCAATGGAAATTTAGAGGAATAAGTATACATTGAACATCCAGAATGATTCTTATTATCATAAAATAGTGATCCTATATGCAGATTGAAGAAAGAACTTTATGGGATAAAACAAGCTCCTAGGGCCTGGTATTCAAGACTTGACAAACATCTACAACAAGAAGGCTTGAAAAGAGGAATTGTTGAAAACAATCTCTACATCAATATAGTAAGAAACAATCAGTTGATTGTTGTGGTTTATGTATATGACATCATTTTTCAAGGGAGTATGAACAAATTGTGACAATAATTTGCAATATAAACAACAAAGAAATTTGATATTTCTATGCTCGATGAATTTTCATTATTTCTTGGTTTACATATTTCTTAATTCGACAAAGGCATATTCATTTCACAAACCAAGTATATAAATAAAATGTTGAAGAAGTTTAGAATGGAATATTGTGCACGAGTTAGCGCACCCATGGTCACAGGTTGTAAATTAAGCAAAGATGATGAATCTATGGAAGAAAATAAAAAATTATATAGGTCAATTATTGGAAGCCTACTATATGTGATAACATCAAGACTATGCATTATTCAAGGAGTAGGATTGGTTGCATGGTTTCAAGCTACACCAAAAGAAACTCAGGTGCAAGAAGTGAAAATAATATTCAAATATCTAAAGGGCACCTTGGACTTCGGCTTGTGGCACTCAGGAGGTGAAGATTTTATTCTAACAACATATATAGATGTGGATTTGGAAGGAAGTGTTGATAATAGAAAAAGTAGAATTGTAGGATAATTCTTTTTGGGAAAAATTCTAGTGTCTTGGTTGAGAAAGGAAAAACCTATAGTTTCTCTATCCAAATAAGATGTCGAGTATATAGCAACAACATCATGTTTCACACAAGTTCTTTAGATAAATAATACATTGACAAATATTAAGGTACGATATGATCATCCAATGCCAATAATTTGTGACAACACAAGTGCAATAAATATTTCAAAGAATCATGTTATACATTAAAACCAAAGCATATTCCAATCAAGTATCACTTCTTAAGAGAACAAGTAGCAGAAAACAATGTCAAGATGGAATATATTGTCACCAAAGAACATATTGTGGATATTTTCACAAAACTCCTTCCCAAGGAGACATTTGAATATCTTAGACAATACTTGGGAGTAGTATCCATATCATCATTAAGTTCTTAAGGATAAGCACAAGCTTAGGGGGGAGTATCCCTTTGTCATTGATGTCAAAGGGGGAGAGTTGTAGAAAGAGGGAAAATTATTTCTATGCCTAGTGGACTATGTGTTTCATTGTAGGATTGTCATCAATGACAAATTGAGAGAATGTCGGAATTATTTTCATTGATTTCAAAGGATTAATGTTGTCATTAATGTCATATTATGTCTTTATATATACACACAACATTTCCAAGATTGATTTATATTTAGGTTTACAAGTATATTAAAAAAATGGGTGCACGTAAAAAAGTAAAAAGTGAAATGGTGGTTTCAAACCCATGGGTTTGGAAGCCCATGGTATTTTCCCATGGTATCTAGAAAGGTGAAATAAAAAAAAAGGAGGGAATTAATTATTTAATTAATGGGTGTCATGTCTTTTTGAATTAACATGTCCCTTCATGAATGGTTATGATAAAGTATAAAAGGCTAAAGTATTGAAAAAAAGCATGTGGTTGAAAAATCTAAAAACATTTGAAGAAGTTGATGAGAAAAGATTGAATATATTTCCAACAAGGGAGAGTTGTGAATTAACTTTCAGACCAGTTTGGAATTTTTGTGATAACTTATTTGTTGGGACATTTAAGACAGTGAAATTTTGAGATGGATGTGATATCTCTAGGTACATGTGGTAAAAATTTCCTACCTTGTTTTGTTATAATTTATGAGATATTCCCAATGGAAGTTATGGTTTTTGAATGGTCCTAAAATAAAAAAGGTTGGTTTGAAATTTTCACTATAACTTATATTCTGGGACTTTTCATACACTAAATTTTTTAGGGATTTGGGGAGACATGAAGAAGTACCTCAAGAAAACAATTTGGACCTTGGTTCACTATACTTTTTGAGATATTCCCTGTGTAAGTTAGTGTTTCTGAATGGTACTAAAATTAGTTTGAAACAATTCAGTTTGACATTTTCTCTATAACTTATTTTCTGGGACTATTGCAAGTTGTGAAAGTTTTAGGGCTCTAAGGAGACATACAAAAGTACCACGAGAAAAAATTATACACTTTGTTTAGCTACAGTTTCTAAGATATACCCTATGGAATTTAGCGTTTCTGAATGGTCTTGAAATTAGTTTCAAACAAGTCATCTTGGAATTTTCTCTATAAATTATCTTCTAGGAGTTTTCATCGTGTGAAATTTTTCAGGGATATAAGGAGACATACCGAAGTACCTCGAGTAAAACTTTTAGAATGATATTTGAAAAATTGGATACGTGGCATGCTATATAATTATGTTCTTCGAAAGAGGCTAAAAACAACAAACTTTGGGAAAGTTACCATAAATTTCATTTGAAAATTCAAATTTTGGTCAGACTTGGTGAAGCCAGAAGTGGAAATAGGACTCAGTGAAGGTAATGTGAATGTTATCATCTCTTGAAGAAGTTATAACTTGATTTTTTGCGCGGATCAAACAAATATATTTGTGTCTCTTGCTAAGTTGGTTCTTAGTCATATGGATTGTCATCTCGAGTACGTTGGTGCCTACAAATATTTGTAATAATAGGTTGATGCCTACAAATAATTATAAAGATATTTTTTTGTTTTTCTCCCGAATGGATTTACAAGTAAATCTTGTTTTCCATGTTCTACAATTAATAGATATCAAATTTGATTATTTTCTTATGGTTAATGAATGTTTGAAAGAGTAAAAGAAATGTCTTATATCGATTCACCCCCCTCTCAGTATAAGTGTGTTCTCAACACACAACAAGAAGAATATAGTCTATCCACATTCAATGCCAACAAACTGAAGATACCCTATTTCATTCAAGATCATGAAAGACTTTGCAGTTAGTTAATAAATAGTTAAGTAAATTGATACAAATGATTAATGCAAATGTTTTCAAATTTATTTCACTAGAAATCAACAATCAAGAAAGGAGTTAATTAATTTTCCACAAAATATCTCATAGTCCCATCAATCAAGTAGCTAATTGAGATTCCATGAATTCAGTGCTACAAACACTTGTAGAATATATTAAAGGTTGCAAATCTATTTTTAATTGTTGAAGGGTGAATTTCTACAAACCCACATGTGCAAATCTCTTTTTAATTGTTGAAGGGGGAACGTCTACATGCCCACATGTGCATAATTTTTTTCCCATATACATATGCTCCCCAAATTATTTTTGTTGGATACAACCCATGTGGTTTATATGATTGGTCAATAAAGTATTTCTTAAGCGATATCACAACCCATTCTACCTTGGATGACAATTGCAACAATGTTTTCCAAATTAGATCTGCATATTTGTATAGCTAGATACCAACACTTCATTACTCATTCCATTACTTTCTTGTAACAGTTTGGGATCAAGCATGATTTTAGTGATTCTTATTTAACGATTTGTTAAATTATTCATGTATAAAATATGAACCATTCACCTTCTCCAAAAGAAGGAGGCTTAGAGAGGAAACTCTCATACGTGATAGGATAGTGTACAAATTTGTGGGGATTTGAATCTAAATTACAAGTTGGATAATTTATTGTGTGAATGCGTGGAGTGTTAATTATGTTTGCTACACTTAGGTTTAGTTTATCACCTTGTTCTAGGAGGTAGATCTCGCTCTAATAGAACAAAGTTATTATGTGCATTAAAATCATTCTCATTTTCAGAAGTATCAGAAGTATTACATATAGAACAAATTTTGTAGTAATTTATTAAATCGCTCTAATAGAACAAAGTTATTATATGCATTAAAATCATTCTCATTTTCAGAAGTATTACATATAGAACAAATTTTGTAGTAATTTATTAAATTTTATGTAGTATGTAGTTTGTATTGCATATAGAACAAATTTTGTAATTATTTATTAAATTTTATGTAGTATGTAGTTTGTACTCTTCTCTAGAATTATGATATGTTTACAATAATTGACAAGTATTACATATAGAACAAATTTTGTAGTAATTTCTTAACTTTTCTGTAGTATGTAGCTTCTACTCTTGTCTAGAATTATGATATGTTTATAATAATAGATATTTCACTTTCTATAGTATATTAAAATCTCGTAACACACATATTTCCTTAATCTTAATATTATCGATATTTTTGTAGCTCACTAAGTTATTGTAGTTTATTTATTTTGTTAATATTTTTGTAGTTTACTAAGTTTTTTTTAGTTTATTTATTTATTTTTCTTGTTCCTAGCCTATTAATGTTATATTGATTTTCTACAACCTTATTAGATATTAGTTTTATAACCTTATTAGATATTAGTTCTATAATAGTTTTGGTAGTTGTTAGTTTTACATTATCATTTTTAGATTTAATAGATGATAGTTTTATATTAGTTTTTTATGTTTTATTAGAAGCTTCAAGTTTGATTTCCTTTATAGTCTTTTAGTATTGAAAGATAGATTGATTATTTATAATTCCATGGTATTATCGGAATTTTCCAACAAAGGGGACTTTGATCTATGGAAATATAAAGTTCACTCATTAATATGACACGTGTTCAAGTACATAGATCATTGTTATGAGTGATTGATTTTTAATCCTAAAGTAACTATAGCAGCTGTAGTATTTTTATTCATGAAGTGTGACATGTTTTCATTTTCGTAATGCAATTTCAATTCTTAGATATCAGTGCAATTTATTTTATCAAAATCATTTTAGAAAACTAGTGAAATTTGAGATTATGTAGCATTCACATATAGTGCATGACATCTCATAATCATTTGGACCTTGAGTTCACAATTTAATGCATAATCACTTTGATTACTCTTTCTACAAAATACTATGGTAATTAAATGGACTTCCATCATGGTGAAGAGAGTTTTAGATTTACAAAAAAATCAATTTACATGCTTAATGACCATTATTACCCTCAGTTTTTTAGAGACATTCTCATCCTCATATACCCGTATAGGATAGGATAGAGAAGCTATCAAACTACTCCCACAAAATCACATTCAAGACAATGCTCTTACTAAAAAATAAATTCTCAATAATTCCACAATAACCAGCCCGCTCACAGAAAGGATGAAAATTGTTTTATGTTCTCTTAAGGCTAACAAATCCCTTCCAAGAATGTATCTTGGCTTTCCCATTCCCCTATTGGAATACAAATGGGAAAAATAGGCTCAGGGAAAAAATACAAGTGTTAGGAATAGAGCTCATTCCCCTTAATAGTTTTGCCCCAATTTATTTTATGAAGCATTTTCAAAACACTTTTTCTCTTCCTAAGTTGATTAGGATCTAGAATTATCTTGATTGTCTTTATTGAAAAGTATCCCTTGTGTAATTGGATATATTGTAAGAGGTTTCCCTCTCAAAGTGGATTACTATTATTTGACTCTTTATGATTATTAAGACATGGGGTTACTTCTTCCTTCTATTCTTTTGTTATTTTTGGAATTTGGTTCATAATAAATGGTCACCAAGCCTATTCCACAGGACTTAAACAATAATACAAAATCACTTGAATCTAATTTATGTTAATATTTGGATTAATATTTCACAATCGACTCCATATAAGATATCTTCTTGACTATTGTGATTATGATTAAGTATGATTAAGTAAGTGACTTGGGAATGTTAAGCATACACTCAATATATTTGAAAAGGGTAAGTATTTTTTCAATGTAAGGTGTACACAAAAACATAATCAAATTTCTTAGATAAATAATATTGTGGGTGAAGTATCTCAAATACTCCAAATGAATGGTCTCTATGGGATGGAAATCAATGAACATGGAATGTTATTTAAAACTCCCTGATATCTAAATCACTATGAATTGATCTCATCTATTATTTAACAAGAGTTAAGTATGTTATTTAAAAATCCCTGATATTTAAATCACTATGAACTGATCTCATCTATTGTTTAATAAGAGTTAAGTATGCTATTTAAAACTCCCTGATATGTAAATCACTATGAATTGATGTCATCTATTATTTAACAAGAGTTAATTAATAAGTGGAGTTAAGTAATAAGTGGAGAGTAATTATTTGCCACATATATTTGTAAGTGTATCATTAAATATTTGAATGATTTGACAGAATTTTTTTATAATTATTAGGGAAATGAATATACACACATGTATATCATGTCAACATTTTATTGATATTTTATATGGAAGAATAATGTGTATACTAAAAGGGTTGCGGTCAAACCATACAACTAGAGATACAAAAGAGAGGTAGGCATTGTGGCCATGTCTCAAGTTATTCATATGAATAGGGTCCATCCAAAAGTTATTTACATTTAAACATCCAAAAGAATCTAACTATTGAAGGGTGGGAGTACTTCATACAAAATTCTCCTAACAAAAAACTGAAGAAGGTTGAAGTCTCGAAGTTTGTCAAAAGAGTGGAAGAAATGTCGGAAGTGTCTCTCCCACTGGATGTTCCTATTCAGATTGCCTTGTCAATGTCTGAGCATG
>CBVK0104135937.1:0-11559 GCA_900067695.1 Picea abies
ATAACAAAGATACATTAAAACTGGTTTTCTATTCAATAAGGAAATAAGCTGAAACTGTAAAATGCAGCGGAAAACAAGCTTGCTGGAATGGTGGCATCTTATCTCTGAGAAGAGGTGTGACAACTACTCGCATTCGAAAGAAGATGATCATTACAATGAGGCTCCAAAGGCCTTTTTAATATAAGTAAAATCCAAAACCCTAACCCCAGAAGATGAAAAGCCAAAAGGTTTGCGGGCGCCAATGGGGGTAGTTGATACGTCAACTTCCAGGGGGTGTAACTTTTGCATATGATCTCTGTTTGGGGCGCTCGATACACCGTTGGAAAGGTTTAACCAAGAAGAACGATTTTCAATTAATATAGGAAAGTGCCTTGGGCAATTTCCTGGACCCCAAACCCCCAAAAAACGTCACTTAGGGCCTCAAAATGACCCTGAAAGTTTGGAACCCGAAAAACTGTCGAAAAATTGCCAAGATGGAAAAATATTTTTCGAGCCCATGGAATAGGTGGGTGGCCACCGCTATCCACCTGGATCAACAACACAAGTAGGTTTCCAAACATTTGTTGACAACTTCTGTTTGACCATTCGTCTAGGGGTGGTAGGCTGTGATCATGTTTAGTTCTGTGCCCTGTAATTTAAACAATTCTTGCCAAAATGTGTTGGTGAAGGTCGGGTCATGATCGGGCACAATGGATGTTGGCATGCCATGCAATTTGAAAATATGATCAATGAAAACTTGTGCTACCATAACTAATGTAAAAGGGCATGGTAAGGCACAAAAATGTGCATACTTGGAGAGGCAATCTACCACGACCATGATAACTGACTTGTTACCCACTTTTGGAAGGCCCACTATAAAGTCCATGGAGACATCAGTCCAAATGGAAGCCATAATGGGTAACGACTATATAGCTCTGGGGGTCTTGACAATTTCCCCTTTATTGCATTGGCAGATATCACATTCGGTGAAAAAGGTAAGGATGTCCTTCTTCATGCCTTCCCCCAAAAAAATAACAGCAAGCACAAGCATATGTCTTTTGGAATCCTGAGTGACCCGCTAGAGAAGATGAGCGCAACTCATTTAAGAGCCTAGGCTTGAGGGCTGAAGATGGAGAAAAAACTAATCGATCCTTATATTGTAGGATATTGTCTTGCCAAGTGTAGCCGTGAGGAGGGTTAGGGTCCTCCTGAAGTTGTTGAATTACTTGTGATATGGTTGGGTGTGTTAGCCACTCTTGTCACACTTCCTCAATCCAATTAGGAACATGTAATGATAAGGCAAAGAGGGAACCTTCATCCTCATATTGTATGGATAACACATTGACCAATACATTGTCTTTTCCTTTTTTATATATGATCTCATAATCATAGCCCAACATTTTGGTCAACAACTTGTTCTGTTCCGTGGAGGACAACTGTTGCTCTAAGAAATATTTCAGACTATGGTGATCTGTTTTAATATGAAAATAGCATCCCAGCATATATGGTCGCCACATGTGCACAACATGGAGAATGGCCACCATTTCCTTTTCATATTTAGATTTTCCCAGATAGCGGCCACTCAAAGCCTGGCTAGTGAAAGCAAGAGGTCTACCATCTTGTGTGAGAACTGGACCAATACCAGTACCTGAAGCATCTGATTCCACCACAAAAGTTTTATTGAAGTCAAGGGTTGCTAATATGAGGGTAGTGCACATGGTCTACTTTAACTATGTGAAGGCCTACTCTACTGCATGTGTCCAATGAAATGCATTCTTTTTTAGAAGGTTCGTCAATGGATTGTAATTTTTTCCATAATGGTGGAGAAATTTTTGGTAATACCCTATGAGGCCTAAGAAAACACGAAGACACTTCAAGATCATGGGTCTCAGCCACTCTTGCATGGCCTGAATCTTTTTGGGGTCCACCCTTACCCCCTCATGGCCCACAATGTGTCCGAAGTATTCAACTTTGCTTGCTCCAAAAACACACTTGGTCTTTTTGACAAACAATTGATTGTCCTGTAACAATTGAAGTATTTTGTCCACATGGTGTAGATGGGCATCCCAAGTGCGACTGTAAATGAGGATGTCATCAAAGAAAACTAGAACAAACTTCCTGATCCAGACGATTTTCAACAAGAAATGAGAGCGGAGATATAATAAAGAAATGTACAGAGATATATCAGATATCCAATAATATAATAGAGATATGGTAGAGATAACATAGAGATACAATAATACACAATTTATATTAATGAGCAAAATGTACCGAACTGTAAAAATACAGAGTGAATGAACTCGCTAAAATGGTGGAAGCTTATCTCTGAGAAGAGATGTGACGACTACACTAATTGACAAGAATATGGATGTTATAATGAGGCTCCAAAGGCCTTTTTTAACATAAATAAAATCCAAAACCCTAACCCCAGAAGATGAAAATCCAAAAGGTTTGCAGGCCCCAATGAGGGTAGTTGATACGTGAACTTCTCGTGGGCGTAACTTTTGCATACGATCTCCATTTGGGGTGTTTGATACCTTGTCAGAAAGGTCTATCCTAGAATTACAACTTTCACCAGGGGTTAAGGCATGGCATTTGCAGCCCTTGTCCCCCCAAAAGTCCAAAAAAATGTCGTTTAGGGCCTCAAAATGACCCCAGAAGTTTGGGACTCGAAAAACTATAAAAACCTACCAAAATGGAAAAGTGTATGTGAGCGAGTTGGAAGAGGTGGGTGGCCACCGATATCCACTTGGATCAATCCTCCCTCCTTAAGAAGCAATGGTCTCCATTGCATTGTGTGCCCGGGGAGAGGGGAAAACATTTGTTGAATCTGAATCTTGGTGAGCTTCTTGCCTTGTTGGAGAAGTTGTGCTGCTTTGCTTGTGGAAGGTTGTCATGAACTTGTTACTTGCGGGGTTGAATTTGTTCAACCAACCTATTATATCTTGGCTTGATTGGACAATGTATAGGCACCGTCGTAGGTGAAGAAACAATATCTTCTTTCTCTTTTGCAATATGATTCTACTGTATAGAAAGGTCTTGGGCCAAGGTTGTAGTGGTTGAAGTGTCCTTCTGTTCACCTTTTGAACAGACCGTGAAGAGGCTAAATTTTGCATTATGAGATATTACCTTGCCGCATTGTTTTGGTGGGACAATAGTTAGAACTACCTCTGGTATCTTGTAGAGCTGACCCCCCAGAGTAAAAATGACACTATGGGGTCAAGACTCATAAACAACATGACGTTTCCACATATATGGTTGGACCAAAAGAACATCACAAACATATAGAGGGGAAACATCACACAATATCTCATCCTTGAAGGGCTTGATGTCGTAGGACATGCGACACTGTTGGCTAACATGAAGATCTCGTCCCTGGCGAAGCCACTTAATGTTGTATGGCTGCGGGTGTGGTGTTGTCGACAATCCCAACTGTTTAACGACCTCTCCTGAGAGAGATTATTTTGGCTTCCACTATCCATAATAAAATGCAGTGGGGTCCCCTTCACCCACATCCATGAATGGAAGAGGCATTCCCCCTCTTCAGGATCCGCTGGTTCTTCTGGTTGAATTGTTGTGGTTGCAACGGTGGTAGTGGGATCTATGTCGATGATCTGTCTCCTTCCATTATTTTTTGAATTAGATTCTGAATCTGGGTTCAACTCTTTTTCTTTGATCTCGGCCACCAATGACTATTTTGAGTGACATTCATCGGTGTTGTGCCGAGGGATTTTGTGAAAATCACACCACTTTCCAGCGTTATTCTTCGTCTTTCCCTTACCCTTATTTTCTTGTGGCTTGCATTGGTTTTCGGGAGACTGTTTGTTAGGGCCGTATTTATCATACTTTGGTTGTTGTGGATTTGCAGACCTGAACTCCTGTTTGTTCTGGTGCCTAAATTTCTGCTCGATTTTGACAATATATCGATAGGCCCCAGTGATGAGATGTCTAGAAAATCCATTTTGATTTGGATGTACTAATGCATAGCCTCACGATATTTCAAAACCAGATGATGCTTAGAGTCTTTGATACTCAACTTGGTGTGCAAGGTATGGAAAATATTTATGAACTCCAGTACTATTTGTCCCCTCTCTTGCCTGAGTGTGGTCCATGTCATGTACTGGTCGTCATAGTTATCAACAGGGTAATATTGTTCCTCGACCGCATCCACAAAAAATCCCAAGTGGGCTCGACCCCATATATTCCAGACTCCTCTGTGGAGCTTTGCTCCCAGTAAGTTTCCCACCAATGTTTTACATGGGGCAGAGCCTTAAGGAGTGCAAAGGTGATCTTTTCCCTATCAGGAAAATTGTGAACAAAGAAGTAACCTTCAAGTAGATTTAACCATTTTTCTAGGGCATCCACATCTATCTGAACTTCGAATAAGAGAATATCAAAATTGACTTTTACCTTGAAAGGAGAGGTGCCTCCAAAGTGACCACTTGATGAAGATGTGCCTATTGTTATCGACAAGCGTTGAAGGATGTGGAAAAAATTCTCCATCATTTCGTCCCTTTGTCGCATGAGAGATTGCTTAAGCAACAGATTAATAGAATCTTTTGCTCAATTGTTTTTATTTTCTTCCACCATGGAGGGTTTCTTGGGCATTCGAGAGTGATTTTCCTCAAGAGAGACAAGCTCGAGACCCAACTTGCTATATTGTCTTCAAGAGAGACAAGCTCGAGACCCAACTTGCTATACTCAGACCTTGTTGAGGACATGCACTGAAAAATGATCAAGAGTAACCTGCTTTGATACCACTGATCCAGATTATTTTCGGCACGAAATGAGAGTGGAGATATAATAAATAAATGTACAAAGATATATCAGATATCCAATAATATAACAGAGATATGGTAGAGATAACACAAAGATACAATAATACACCATTTCTATTAATGAGCGAAATGTAAAAATACAGAGTGAATGAACTCACTAGAATGGTGGCAGCTTATCTATGAGAAGAGATGTGATAGTTACACTCATTCGCAAGAAGATGGATGTTACAATGAGGATACAAAGACATTTTTTAACATAAATAAAATCCAAATCCCTAACCATGGAAGATGAAAATCCAAAAGGTTTGCGGGCCCTGATGGGGGTAGTTAATACGTCAACTTCCGAGGGCGTAACTTTTGCATACGATCTTCGTTTGGGGTGTTCAATACCTCGTCGGAAAGGTCTATCTGAGACGTACAACTTCCGTTAGGGGCTAATAAATGATTTTAGAAACCCCTTCCCCCCAAAAATTCCAAAAAAGCGTCGTTTAGTGCCTCAAAATGGCCTCAAAAGTTTGGGACTCGGAAAACTGTAAAAAACTGCCAAAATGGAAAACTGTGTGTGAGCTAGTCGAAAGAGGTGGGTGGCCACCAATATCCACCTAGATCACTTCCACGGGTAGGGATTCAACAGTTTATTCATGAGACTTTGGAAGGTTTATCCAAGAATTCATAATGCCCTTCATGAGTTCAGAAAGCAGTCTTGGGAATATATGCTTCATTCATCCAAATTTGGTGATAGCTTGAGTGAAGATCTAGTTTTGTGAAGAAACATGCACCCTGGAGTTCATCCAAAAGATCATAAATGACATGAATGTGAAACTTATCCTTAATGGTCAATTTATTAAGGGCACGGAAATCTAGACACATGCGCCATGACCCTTCCCTTTTTAAGACGATCCATCACATGGGATGAATATGGGCTTGTACTTGGGTGAATTACCCCAACCTCCAACAATTCATGCACTATTTTTCTATTTCATTTTTTTGAGAAAATGGATACCTATAGGGACATACATTGGGGGGATGACTACGTGGGAGGAGAGGGATGTGATGATCATGCTCACTCATGGAGGGGGGTAGCTCCATGGGTGTCTCAAAGACCATGTGGTTCTTATCCAAGACCAGTTGCAAATCATGATGCATTGTTGGGGATGATTGATCGTGTACCTGTATGGCATTAAGTTGAGCAATCACACCATGGTGGCCTTTCTTTAGGAGTTTCTCCATCCCGTGAGAATTGATAATTTTTGGTATTGAGCTTATATGTCTCTGAGGGTATATGTGTGAGAATCTTGAGTAAATCTCATATATAACTCTTGATAATACATGGTAATCGGTCCCAAGGTGCGAAGCCATTCAACACCTAATAAAATAACAAAACCACCCATGGAAATGGAGAACATGTGAGTTTTCAGGTGATAATCACCCATTTGGAGTTTGGTATTCTCATAATGGCTCTAACATTTCATTTTACCACCATTAGCAATGAGAATTTGAAAATTAGAAACTGGTTTGACAAAGCAATTGACCTTTTCATTGACCCCGCGATGAATAAAATTATGGGTGCTACCACTATCAATCAAGACCATGATCGACCTATGTTTGATGTAGCCCTTGATTTTTAATGTCCGTGGAGCATAAATACCCATGAGGGCATGGAGAGATATGACAGATTCCTTCAGTGCTACAAGAGGTGTGACTGAACCTGGAATGGGGACAATTGGTCATGTGTCCTCTGAGTTAGTGGCCCCATCTGAAAGTATGTCCTCAGAGGATGTGGAAGTTGACACATCAATTTGGAAAAAAATCTACTCACAAAATTTATGGCTTGGTGAATACTTTTCATTACAACAATAACAAAGTCCTTGCTTTTGATGTTCAACCATTTCTGTCAGAGATATCTTTTGGAAATTCAAAGTTTGTGTCGGAGCAGAGGTAGCCCCTGGACAAGGGTGGTTGGGAACTATAGAATGAAGGGGTTGGGCCTGAAGAATGGTCTCGACTTCCAATGCTAATATGCACACTTGCAACCAGATAATCGGATGGTGCATGCAAACATGAGCCCAAATGGCATCCTTTAAGCCACTGAGAAAACACTCTAGATAAAAATCATCAGATAATTCCTGTGTTCTGATAGCAAACTTTTCAAATGGAGAGATGAAGTATGCTACTGGCCATGTTTGTCATAACTTGGTGAGCCGTCCCAAAAAGTGAGATTCCCTATCAAAATAGGCACATAATTCTTTGGTGAACATGGTCCAATTGGGTAGTCCCGGATAACATTTCTTATGCCATTACCACCATTTTCATCGTTATTGATTCGAGTACAGAACCCCCACATGAAGTTTGGTCTCATCGTCATGTATATCATGGGGGGAGAAGTAGTATTCCATTTGGGATACCCACTCAATCAGGTTTGATCCATCAAATTTATGCATCTCAACTTTGGGCACCTTATTCTAGGAGTTTGGAGTACCCCAAGGGGAGTGGGAAAGCTGAGGGTTATCATAATGGGAAGAATGAGAAGTATGAGTGTGGGACTCAGGTTGCAGACCCTTGTTGTGAATAAGAAATTATTGAAATTGGTTGGAGGGGGAGTTCAGGCTCTTGTGTATCTCCTCTTTATATTTTTTGGAGAGGGTGTTTAGGTCCTAGTTTAGCTCCTCAGACAATTTGGCTACCTTAGTGTCCAATTTGTCCAAATTTTGAGTGTGGGTGGCAGGGGTAATTGTGGAAGCTTAGGTAGAATGATACCTCAACGATTAGCACAATATACAAAGTCTGTTGGGATTGATAGCAAATGAGTCTATCGGGAGGGGGATCTAGTCCACAGAAAATGATAGGTACCACTGCAATTATGACAAAGAGATGTATCCAATGGGATTTATTTCAAAGAAGGGTGTCGAGAAGGGGTCAAATCCATGGGAAAAAATAGCTTAAAAATGAAGGGCACCACTATGATCAGGACAAAGAGAGGAATCCAATGGGATAGGTCTCAAATAAGGGTGCAGGCAAGCCCAAAACTTTTTTTTGTTTTTTTTTTTACTCCGATCTGAACAATACTGTAGTATCAAAATGCCTAAATTCTTAATAGAAAAAAATTTGTAGTAATTTTAGAACTAGAATGTAGGAGGCAAGGTTTCATAACAATGGATCAAGTTTGTTCTTCTTTTGTTTTGTTCTCATCCCAAGGGTTAGGGTTTTCAGGGTTCCTAGAGACAAGGGTTTTCCCTATGCTATAACTATCCAATATATGTGCGAGGTTGAACAATAGTATTCATCCCAATATCTGAGGGAACCAACTAAGGAGGCTAGACTGTACTCTTAGCCGTACTACCCAATTACCTAGGTACTAGAGAGTATATTCCTAAGTGTTGTTCTCAGTGGCACTATAATAGTTAGGTGACTGATTGGTTGATCTACAATGGGCTTCAAGATACCTAGGTTAATCTATATACAAGTGTTGTCTAATGCACTGCCACTTGAAGGGGTACAACATGGGCTACAAGGGTGTCCAACAATGTGAGCTTAAAAACCTCTTGTATATCTTGTGTGTATGCTTCCCTGACCACAAATTTATGTGTTGAATTACATATCATTGTAGTTTAAAGACACTAGAGTACGTCTCTACCCTGAAAAAATTTAACCCACAATTCCTGCCCTAGAAAGAGATTTTATACCACTTGTTATGCACCTCGTTATGTTATTTTGAGCACAAACAAGAATATCACAGGAATTACCAATGGAACAACATAATATAGAGAAGAGAATGGAAAAATGATACCTTTATTAAAATAAGAGCAATGTTCAATTGCCTCTTTGAGGGGGAAACCTCTAACAAAGCAACACTCTCTTACAATAATTCTCAAGACATACTTTCTCATACCTCCTACTCTTATTTATACTAATTATATCTACTGGAGAACATTCTAGAGGAATATCTTTCTAGAAGTGGAAGCTTCTATTAGGTCTTCTTACATTGACTTGTTCACATTTACTTGATAGGCCTTATTAACTAATGTCAGCCTTTATTACATGGAAGATATATATCCTGCTAACTAATGACCACCAATAGGGGTTAGGGTCGGATCCTAACATTCAGTTGTTCGAAAAATGCTTTATTCGATGATCTTTGGAACTAGGGTTTTACTTAGTAAGGGACAATGCAATTTTTGCACTAGGGATCGATTTTGAAAAACAATGGATCGAGTGATCGTGGGTAGAATTCACATGTGGGCCTTGGAAAAAGACATTTGAGAGAACTTACGAAACTCAATTATGCTACTCGGTTTGGATTTTATGCTCCCATACCAAATTCTCAACGTGTCCTTGAATGGATTCAAGAAGCAAGTTGCAACTCACCACAAAAATCTAATCGAGCCTCAGATGGATGAACCATTGATTGCATTGGACTCCTAACATCATATTACAGCTAGAGACACCTCTCTCCTATGTTTTTGTTTCCTAGAAAATGATTTATTTGATGATCTTCAGAACTAGGGTTTTGCTCAATAAGGGACAATGCAATTTTTGCACTAGGGGTTGATTTTGAAAAACACTTCTTGAACTATTATGGGTAGCATTCTCATGTGGGCCTTGGCCAAAAACACTTTTGGGAGCTTACACAACTCAATTATGCTACTCATTTTGGATTTTATGCCTCGAGATCAAATTCTCAATGTGTCCTTGAATAACTTTAGGAAGCAAGTTGCAACTTGCCATAAAACTCTTACCGTGGTTTATATGGATGAACCATCAATTGTTTTGGACTCCTGACACCAAATTACAGTTAGGGCCACTCCTCTCTTGTGATTTTGTTTCTTGAACAATGTTTTATTCAATGATCTCTAGAACTAGGGTTTTTCTCAGTAAGGGACAATGCAATGTTTGCACCACTGGTCAATTTTATAAAACACTAGCTCAGGTGATTGTGGGTAGTGTTCTCATGTTAGCCTTAGCCAAACACACTTGTAGGATCTTACATAACTCAATTATGCTTCTTGTATTTTATTTTATTTCCTCGAACCAAATTCAATGATATTCAAAAAATAAGGTAAAGCCAAGATACAAGTATAGCTCGAGATACTAAAAGTGGTAAAAGTGAATGTGGATCATAGGGTGCTTTTTATATTGCTCCTTATGAATAATTGTTTTTATGTGATGTCATGCTAGTGGATGCATGGCATTCAATGTCAAGAAGGCCCTTGCAATATGACTAGAAGGTAACCCATGATGACAAAGATTACATACAAAGTACAACATGATTGGCAGAATCATTTATTAAAACCATGGAAAGAGGAAGGGACACATGAAATATCACCTTTGTCTCTTTCAAAGATGAAATAACAAATTTGCATTTTGGGGATTGAATTCACAAATATCCACCATGGAGGTTGAAGGATAGAGTTCCACCATCTAGGATGGCATAACACACATATAAGATTTGAAGAAAGACAATTATGCATCTAAATTTAGGTTTGATGATCCCAAGACAAGTTTGGTTGGTGTCTCATAATAAGTCTAGGGCACAAGATGAAAGTAAAAATTACAATGAAAAGGAAAATCATCATATTTGTTGGACTTTGGACATCATATGGCCTTTAGGGGTACCATTTTCTCACTTGTCTCATGGCCTAAGCTATGTTTTGTTGGCACATTTATGAACTAGGGTTTCACCATTTGTGAGATAATGCAACAAATTTACATTTCAGACAAATTCATAAATCTCCACCATGGAGGTTGAATGATAGAATTCCAACATATGATCTAGCGTAAAGCATTTGATTTATGACCTTAAGGCTAGTTTGTCTAGTGCTTCAAAATTAGTCCAAGTCACAAGTTGCAACTCATGATAAAATAAAAATGAAGTAATGAAAAGAAAAACCATCATCTTTGTTGGACTAATGCCATCAAATTACCTTTAGGGGCATCATTGCCTAGCTCATCCCAACACCCAAGATTCATTTTGATGGCATACAACTAAGTTATGTTTTTACCGTTTGTGAGACAACGAAACAAATTCTCATTTGGGGGTTGCATTCATAAATTTATACCAAAAAGGTCAAAAGAAAATGGTTCGAGATCCTATATGACATAGAACATCCCCCTCTCGTCCCATGATTCAGGCTATGTAACTTTGCTAGTGCGTTTTTGAGCTAGGGTTTCATCCTATTGAGGGGGTTAGATTCCCAATGCTAAATAGTAGGGATTAAACCCAAGGACAAGGATCAATTAGACTCCTCCTTGTTTGGTGTGGAATAATCCTCCAACTTAATGGTTCGACAACCTTTTGATGAGATTTAACAGTTCTTTTATTCTCTTTTGTTTATGGTTTTTCTTTTATTATAAATAAACTAAATGAACAAACCGACCTAAATTTTCATGGGATTTTTCTCTCTAGGATAACCTATAGAGTGGTCCATAGACATAGTTGTGATTTTAGTAACCCTTTTCAGAAGTAATTTCTCCAAGGAATATTAGCATACAAGCAAATTTACTAAGAACATAAGTAGTTTAATAAATGTTGCATGATAGCTTGTTAGAAATAAAAAATCTTACTAGATATGTAAGACATTCACACAATAGTAGAACAATCCATGATCGTTAATAAATGCACATAAATTTCTTAGCAAAACCAAATGCCTTTTTCTCCAATCAAATTAATCAAAATAGGGCCTTGAAATAATTCTTGGCCTCCCACTTTTCCAAAAAATGGTTTCAGAGTCGAAAAGTCCTTCTTCCACCTTTACCTCCTCAATTTATAATCTTAGTTACAAATTTAAAAATAATAAAAGTAGAA